>APFE031550954.1:78900-90735 GCA_000404065.3 Pinus taeda
TGGGAGAAAGCTTTATTGTATATTGTACATCTATCTCTGCAATTTAAAGAAAAGGAAGGCCAGGATTTTGCAGACATCATTGTGGATTCTTGTGGATTGTTGTGTTGATGTTGTGTTCTCTACATGTTCTTGTAAGTCTGTTTATGTATTCCACATCTCTCTTTTGCTTCTATTTGGACAGATGAAGTGGTAAAGTTTGAATTCATGCTTTGACATGCTCAGCTTTTTAGTTTGTTCAAAATTTATGTTTTCTACTGTCTAGAGAGGATTCAAATGGTTGTTTGCCCTCTTTAGCTCCTTCTCTATCATCCCTGATCATCCATCTCAGATTAAGGCATCAGCGCTCACTCCTACCTTGCCCCAAAGATCCCCCTGCAAAAACTGTGCTCAATCCCCGCACCCTGAATTGCACTCCCTCCAATTGCCACCAAAAACCCAAAAATCTTTAAATCAACCCCCCTTATCAATTTACTAGCCTAATATCTTTGATCCTAATTGGTCAGCTTATCATATTGAAAGATCTACGGAATCTGACCCGAGAGAGCCTTCTCATACCTCGTAGGGCTAGCTACGAGGTGAAATGGTTTGATGTAGCCTTGAGAGTTTGTCTATCTCAGCCTAGGTGAATTCCAAGCGCTAACACCCCAAAGCGGGAGGGTTCTGTAACAACCCTGGTGAAAAATCCATGTGATAAAAATTAATAAGGGCAAAATAATAAACACGGTTGATGGGACACTTATTCCAAGCTTAATGTTGGGCAAAATCATAGTGATGGGGATTGTTGGTAATTAATTAATGGCTAAGGAAATTGGAAAAGGAAATGGAAAATACTTTGGAAAGGAAAAGTGGCAATTTGGCACATTTATTTATGAAAATAATGGAAATTAGGAGAAAAGGGAGGTGAAACATCACAGATTGCATGTGAGGAGGAAAATGAAGGAAAATAATGGAAAATGAAGAAAATAAAGGACTCATTAATAAAAAGGCTTCTTAGGATCACTTCACAGACTTTTGTCAATTCAGTTTTGGGGCTCTCTCTCTATTCTCTCTCTCACAGCCTTGGACACTTAGAGTTTTCTTGGAGCACTCTTAGAGAATGTGGCATACTTGGAGTTTTCGAGCAAGAAGACAACGAAAGAGCGGGAAAGTGTAGGTTTTAATCCTATGTAGAAATTATCTACATATGAATTCTAAAAACAGAAAATAAACAATTGCGAGAGCATAAAACATAAAACGGATATACACAGAGATTTTCCCCTGGATCCCAAAAGCGGGACTGCCAAATTGATTTTTCATTATGTTCCTTTTAATGTTACAATACATATATATATACATGTTGAAGCATCCATAAACCCTAATCCATTAACCCTGGATTAGAACATAACTGTAGTTCCCTTGGCCGGATCTACAAAATACCATGGACAGAAAACCATCATACCCAAAACCATGTGCGAAATCCATGCACAAAACCATAGATAGGTCTGCCCACCTAAAATAGCATCCAAAAAAAATTCCCTAGGTGCTTCCCTAGACCCCGTGCAAGGGGGCTATCGCATCCCTGCATACCCCCCGACAGGGGGGGAAGTTGCCCCCCCATGAGCCCCCAGCGGCGCCCCACGCAATGTACAAAAGGATCTGTCCCCACATGGGGTAGCCGTGGAAAGAATATAACACAACCCAAAATTATCCCACTTGTTGTTTTCCTTCCACATGGGGGCATGTTACACAGTAATTTGTCACTGTCTCCCTGTCAATCTTCCTACTGTGTCATGAGACCAAATTAATCATGCTCATGCTCTCTAATGTGTCCAAATGACCCACTTTTCCAAAGTTTCCTCTATCATCGCAACTGTTGTAAAAATAAACGCGTTGATGAGCACTCCAAAAAAAACTCAATGCGCTGCCAGCGCGGAAGCACACGACTTTCCCGCGCTGGTCGAATTTCATGTGACAGCGTGCTGTGTCTTCATATCTGATCGCTGATATGATTTTCTTTGTTATTCAGCAGCAATGACAGCACTCCAGTTCAGTTATATATCCGCGATGATCCAGTTTGGGTGAGTTTGTTCTAACAGCCGACCTTCCAGATGACTCCAGACCTGGTTGTTGGCCTTGTAAATGTCGCCCTCCCTTCTCTGGCATGTCTGTTTCGTCATTTGAGCCACCTTCCTTGGAGATAAGCTCATCCTCCCACCATTCATGGAGACTCCTTCTCCTATTTAAGCCTCCACCATTGCCATGAGCTGCGAGTTTTTGGAGCTCATTTAGTTTGGAATTGATTGTGTTTAGAACATTGCTGATAGTGTGTGAGCTTGATAGACAACTGGTGTATAAGTGTGGGATTGCTATAGTGCTTAAGGAAGGTTGTGAAGTGTTTCTATCTTGTGTAAACTTGTGTGAGAGAGAGAGTTGTCTTGGAGATATCTACTTTTCAAGGGTGAATGCTGATGGACTTGCTGGCCGGACCCAACCAAAGGAGGATTTGACGTCAGAACTTGGTTGTATTCTCTTTTGTTTTATCAATAATAATAGACGACTATCATTATGGTTCCACTCATGTGTCTTTATTATGATGTTTGAGTTGTATCTTTTCTGACCGATATATAGTTGCATTTCCTGAATTTTATGCTTGTATTTGTCTTGTTCTTTGCATGTGCAGGTGTCTATTCACGTAGATCGTGAGGATTGCGACCAACTGAAGTGAAAGAACGGAAGCGACAACCCTTCTACGAATATAAGCGTTGGATTCAAGGTAGGCTCTCATCTTGGCCTTTATTTTGTAATTAGGAACCTGAGTGTTACCGTTGTTTGATTGTTGCTAGACCTCAGTTAGGCTAGAGGGATCGCCTTTGTCCGCAGAGGGGATTTACCTACACAACAGGGCACGGGAGAGCTTAGTCATTCATCCAAACTTGCAACACCCATTGTTTCTCTACACCAAGGGAACTTCTCAGTGGTCTCAAACTTTGTCAACGCATTTGTAGTATTCTTCAAAGTGTCCACCTTTACCAGCAACACCTTTTTGTCCTCAACCATATCCCTCACAAAGTGATTCTAAACATCAATGTGCTTTGTCTTTGAATTATAAGCAGGGTTCTTTGCCAAGAAAATTGCACTTTAGCTGTCACAGTCTATCCTTATACCTCATTGTACTAACCCCATACTTGAACATAATCTCTGCAACCAAACTACTTCGTTGCTTGCATGAGTGGCTACCATATATTCTGCCTGTGTAGGTGAAAGTGCCACTACAGACTGTCACTTACTCATCCACCTGACTGCACCTCCAAATAGGTTAAACACATACTCACTTGTAGATATTCTCTGATCCGGATCTCTAGTCCATTCTGCATCAACAAAGCCACGAATGTCCAAAACTCTATCCAATACTAGTCTTCCTTGGTAGCACAAACCATAATCACTAGTGCCACGCAAATACCTGAAAACCTGCTTCATTGTCGTCCAATGCTCCTTCCCTGGTTTTCACATAAACCTACTCAATACTCCCACTGCATGTGTGATGTCTAGTCTAGTACAAACCATTGCATACATCAGGCTAGCGACTGCACTTTCATATGAAACACGGGACATGTCCTCTTCTTCTTCTTGTGTATTGGGACACTGTTCAGCAGATAACTTTACACCTACAGGAATATGAACCTTCATTGGTTTACTACCCTGCATATTAAACCTCTATAGTATTGTCTCTACATACTTCCTCTGGTTTAACCAAAGCTTCCTCTTTGCCCGATCTCGTTTAATTTCCATGCCCAAAATATAGTTTGCAACACCAAGATATTTCATGTCGAATTTGGAGGACAATTGGGTCTTCAAATCCTGGATAATTCTTTGTTCATTTCCAACCAGCAACATATCATCCAGATACAAGACCAGATAAATAACACGATCACCAATTAATTTAAAATACACACAATGATCTGCTTTGCTTCTGGTGAAGCCAAGTCCCCGTATAAATGTATCGAATTTCTGATACCACGTCTTTGGTGACTATTTTAACCCATACATAGAACTTTTTAACTTGCATACCAGTTCTTTCTTACCCTTCACCACAAAGACTTCAGGTTGCTTCATGTAGATATCCTCTTCTAGATCCCCGTGAATAAATGTTGTCTTCACATCCATCTATTCTACCTCAAAATCAAAAGCAACAACAATGGATAAAAGTAATCTAATAGAAGCTACCTTGGAAACAGGAGAAAAAATATCACCAAAATCAATTCCTAACACCTGGGAATAACCTTTTGCTACCAACCGAGCTTTGTATTTCTCCACCTTGCCTTCTGCATTTTTCTTCTTATTAAACACCCATTTGCTGCCAATGAGTTTCCTTCCAGCCGACAACTCCACGAGATTCCAATCCTCATTTTTGTGCAAAGATGCCATTTCATTAACCATGGCCTCTTTCAAGAGTTTTCCATCCTCTGAATCTACTGCTTCCCTTACAATTATGGGATCATCATCAGTAATAGATAAAGAAAAATTTGAATAGAAATCAGATGGACTATACCTTTCTGGTTGCCTTCTTTCTTGAACTAATCTTCTCACAGCCGAAGATTGTGGCTCTTCATCTTCTGATTCCTCTTCTGCTATAGAGTTTGATTCTTCTTCCTTTAGCTCAAACTCTATCTTCTTAGGTTCCTTTGGTAGGACTTCATGTTTAATAACATCTTTCACCTCTCTAAACACCGCATCTTGGTTGTACACAACCTTCCTTGTTTCTGGGTTCCAAAGCTTATAACCTTTTAAACCATCCTTATACCCAATAAAGATGTATTTTTCAGATTTACAATCCAACTTTGTTCTTTTCTCCTTTGGAACATGTACATATGCATCACATCTAAATACCCTCAGATGTGAAAGATATGGTTTCTTACCAGTCCATACGTCTTGTGGAGTCTTATCGTCCAACGCTTATGAAGGTGATCTGTCGACCAGGTAACATGCAGTCTCCACCGCCTCTACCCAAAATTCCTTTCCTAACCGAGCACCATTATGCATGCTTCTTTCCTTTTCCATCAATATCTTGTTCATTTTTCTACAACTCCATTTTGTTGAAGTGTGTATGGAGTAGTCTTCTTCCATGCTATACCACACTTCTTACAGAACTCTTCAAAATCCTTCTTGCAAAACTCTCCATTGTTATTTGTCCTCAACACCTTTATCTTCTTCTCTGTCTGGTTTTCCTCCAGAGTCTTAAATTCTTTGAACCTGTCAAAGACTTCAAATTTCTTCCCAAGGAAATATATCCATGTATTCCTTGAGAATTCATCTATAAATGATACATACTGCACAAACTTACCCAGCGATGGAACCGACACAGGTCCAAACACATCATTGTGCACAAGCTCTAATATTTGTTTCGCCCTCCTAGCACCAGAGGGGAAAATCACCTGATTCTGCTTCCCATATACACAATTTTCACAAAAATCAAAATCTAGAGAGAAATTAGACATACCCTCTATCATACCATTACGATGAAATCAAGCTTGAAATAATTATTACCAATCTTTTCCAGAATTTTAAATGGACCATAACGGATTGGTTTCATCTTTTACCTTCACCTTGAAGCCTTTCCTTGCTAATGTAAAGCCAAACTTCATCACATATTTGACACTGATGATACACACGATGCTTATCTTGCCTTGCCTTATATTTACCTTGACTCTTTTCTAGTTTTTCTTGAAATGTTTAATGAATCAACTGAATTTGCTCAATGAATTTCTTTGCTTTGTCTATGTCGCTATGTCCATCTACAGCTACATCTTTCTCAAAGATGAAATCCAAAGGCGATTTAGGAAAATAACCAAGATATGCCTCAAAAGGCGAAGTTAGAGTAGAAGAGTGTTTTGCTTGGTTGTAAGCATGTTGAATATAATGCAATTGTTCATCCCACAACTTAGAGGATGATTCACTTGTATTCGCCTACTAAGAGCGTCTGCAACTCTGTTCTCTTTACCCTTGATGTACGTGATCTCAAAGTCAAATTCATTGATTGTGGCCAACCATCTAGCTTGCATGGCATTCATATTTGGTTTTTCAAATAGATACCTCAATCTGTTGTGAGCTGTGATCACTCATCAATACAAAATTCCTACCATGAAGATAGTGCCTCCACATCTCCAAATCATGGATGATTGCTGCCAACTCAAGATCATGTGTTGGATAATTCTCCTCATGCTCATTCAGTTTCCATGAATCATAGCATACCACTTGTACTTCTTGCATAAAATCTCCACCAAGTCCTCTCTTGCAAGCATCTTTACATACCACAAACTCTTTGTCTAGATCTGCAATCTTTAAAATTGGAGGATTCATCAACAATTACTTTAACTGCTCAAAACTTGTTGCACATTCCTCTGTTCATTCAAATTTCTTACCTTTCCTTTTCAATGATGTGATAATATATGCAATGTGAGATAAATTTATGATGAACCTCCTATAAGAACATGCTAACCCCATGGATGATCTTACCTAATCCACATTTCTAGGAGCCACCCACTCCATGATAGCCCTTATCTTTTATGGATCCACTACTATGCCTTCCTTGGAAACCCACATGCCCCAAGTAATGTACCTTTGTCTAAAATAAACTGCATTTTCTAAGCTTGGTATACAATTGATTCTCTCTTAGCAATCTCAACACTACTGCTAAATGCTCAGCATGCTCTTCCTCATTTTTAGAATATATCAAGATGTCATCAATGAATACAATAACAAACTTGTCTAGATAAGGACGCAACACACTATTCATCAAGCACATAAGGTTAGTTGGAGAATTAGTCAAACCAAATGGAACTACAACAAACTCATAATGCACGTACATAGTCCGGAAAGTTGTCTTGTAGATGCCGTCTTCTTTAATGTGTACCTGATGATATCCAGATCTCAAATCAATCTCTGAGAACATTGTTTCTCCCTTCAACTGAGCAAACAAGTCATCAATCCTCGACAACCAATATATGTTCTTGATGGTTACCTTGTTCAACTGTTTGTAAACAATGCAAAACCTAAGAGTACTATCCTTCTCCTTCACAAACAATACCGACGCACCCCAAGGCCACACACTTGGCCTAATGTATCCCTTATCAAGAATTTCATTCAACTATAATTTCAGCTCTACTAACTCTGGTGTGCTCAGCCAGTACGGTGACTTTAATGCTAGAGTTGCCCCTCGTACCAACTCAATGGAAAAATCCACTTCCCTGTGAGGTGGCAACTCTGAACTATTTGAGGGAAATACATCTTGAATGTGTTTTAAGATCAAGTACCTGCTCAATACCTCTACATCCTCAACATCATTACCTAAATCACTAGAAATATGCACTACAAATAACACACACCCTTTTATGTGACTACGTTTTGCTTGCATAGTTGTCACCATTCTAATTGATGTTGCCTTCTTCTTACCTTGTAAGATTTTATGTTCTCCGTTGTCATCCAAACACTCACTGGCCTTGTCATAAAATCCCACTTTGGTCCTATGGAGATATAACCAATCCATATCCAAAATCATACTATATGACCCCGGCGACAATACATTCAAATGTGTTGATGTAGGCATACCATTCAACTCAAAAGTACAAGCTCTTACCCAATGATTAACTCGCTTCTTTGTACCTGTAGCCAACTTCACTAACCAATATTCTGCATGCACTTATTTATTCAAAACACGCTTATCGACCAAGTCAATGTTAACATATTTATAATTAGATCCAAGGCCAATCAAAATAAAAACAACCTGGTCAAAAAGCTTATTGTCCATCTCAATGATAGATTCCTGGTGATCCACCTGCCTGTTATCCGGTGTTGCATAGATACGAGGAATGCTTTGCCCAACATCCCCACGCCTCTTGTGCACTGTAAATTTGAGGTCTACCACCTTGATTTTGCATACAATGCTTCTTAAGATGTTCCTTACCACATTTCCAACACTCCAACCATCATGTGCCATCACCTCTAATCTGTTGTTGTGACCCATGTCCCTGTCTAGCTATGTTGAACTTCTTGTATGGTGCAACATTCTCTTTCTCTTTTACATTCTGAGGCCTTGTTCTTTTTGGTTGTCATTTACCTTTACCTTTATCTTTCCCTTTCCATCCTTGCTAAGATTCATTCTTACGCTTTGACTGCTTGTAGCAACATTTCAATTTCCCAATAACTTCCTCAAGTGACTGAGGATCATCATACTCAATCTAACCTCTAAATGCTAATGGAAATCCACTGATAAATCTTTGAAATTTAGCCTTCTCATCCTTAAGATACGATACATACCTCAATAGCTCTAGGAACTTAGTCGTATACTCCTCATCTATCATCGATCCCATTTTAAGCTCATAAAACTCCTTGGCTTTGTTGTCATAGTACCTATCTGACAAGTACTTCTTCAAGAAAAGTGTCTTGAATTCATGCCAACCCAACTCTTCGATTGTGATGTCTCTGACCTACTTCACATCTTCCCACCAAATGTATGCTTTCCCTTTAAGGCTGAAGATATCTATTTTGGCCTTCATATTCTCTGTGTGCTCATGCAACTCAAAGAATTTCTTCATCCTAAGTAGCCATACTTTTTCATCCTCCCACTTCTTCAAATATCCATCAAAGGTGGGTGGCTTAGATTTCTTGAACTCATCTGGCGAGTATCCCCTGTCATTACTTTGGTAAGGGTGATAACGATGACAATCATAGTGCTTGTCAGAACTAGAACTAGAATAGTCCCTGTGTCCATCACCCCTCCTATCCGGAGTATCCAAGAGCCTACCATCTCTAATCGTGTCATCCCTATCCGACCCGTGACCACCATGAGACCTACTGCCATATGCCTCATTAGTTTTTTCCTCCTTCCCATGGTTGATCCAAAGTGGTCCCTGTCTCTGAAATTCTGACAAACTCTAAAGGATTACTACATTAACTTATGCTTGTTTCTCCTGTGCCTGCATGATTATGTCATTATTTGCCTTGCAACTTCTTATTTCTGCCTTCAAGCTTCTCAATGTGTCCGTTAAGTCAGAAGAATGCCCAATACCGCGTTGCTCATTTGATCCATAGGGATAGTCTCATGAATTGTAGTATGTCATCTTGATAGTCATCTTTTATCTCTTTCCTGCAAGTAAACCATGGCAGGTAAAACCAAAATATAACATAATAAACATACCTCAGTATAGTTCGGGGAGGATATCTCATCTACAAGATCAATTAGATTAACACGATACTTGGATAAACATAATCACATCAACATATAACATCAGTTTAACCACTATCCAGTTATCAATGCATGACCATACAGACCACATACCATGACCTCATGCATGACAGCTACAACCATATCAATATATGCATAAAGATATATAAGCAATGACATGCATAACCAATGCATAACCGACATACACATGATGACCACATCCAACAACACACCATGTACTTCCATATGGTGACACAATGCAACCATGACCAACACCATGCATACACAACAATTTCATAGACCATAAGCATGAAGAACACATATGCAACCAACATGAATGCATGACCAACACACCACCCATCCAGTCCAAGGAGTGAATCATGCTCTGATATCACTCTATAACACCCTTCTCCCACAATTACCTAAGTAAACTAGTTCGTTGGGGTAAACATATGACAAGAGGATACTATGATCTGATTCAACTCCTCATGTATAGTTAAGGAAGTGGAACACACAAAACACAAACAATCTGACCTTCTACACGTGTTATAGAACCTTTAGGAGCCAACCAACCCTTCCAGGTGACCAAACCCTGAGGTAAGTTCACATTTTCCTGACCTAGAGCCTCAGTCACTCCCATGAAATGGGCATGCATGAGACTGGGACCCTCCAGTCACTCCCACAACAAGGGCATGGCAATGACTGGGGACATTTTCAGCTAGTTCTGAGTCTGCAACCGCGGATTTTGTGACACCTTTTCAAGGCCAGGACTCAGGCCAATGCCCAAAACTTCATGAAACTTCCAGAAATGGAAATAACATCGAAACAATGATACTAATACAAATACTTGAACAAAGACTTTACTGGACCCCTACTAGCCATGACATGCATTTCTTCAAACATGTCACAAATATGCATTCTACAGGTCATAACAACATATCTGAGCATAGGGGTATCAAACTTATATGAGGATCACTAAGAAGCATTGATGCCTTGTCACATTAGTTGCATTATCATCTATTAGGTCATATGTTCATTATTCATTCATTTACAAATCAAAATATGAGGAGAGCCATACATCATCATTGTCATAAAACATACTCATAACCAACATATAAACAACAAAAATAATAAGGATGCAACAACCATAAAATCCACATATAAGCCAGTACATTTACACGTGAAATACCAAGGAGAAGGAACTCTTATTAATGAGTGCAAAATCCAACCAAGTATGGGACTTCCATGAAGCACCTGACCATGGATTGGATGAACCAAATGTTTCTTTCAGTCAATCACCCCCATGCCATATTCCAAGCATGAATGTGGGAATCATAACCAAAATCAACTAGGGCTTCCCGAGGCTACACCACCTCACCCTCATCAATAGAACCAAGCTTTACCTCAATCCCCACCGAATCACTAGGCCCTAAATAATCATGGATGCCACCATATTTCTCCACCTATACTGTGAGCAATTTTCTTGTCTCCTAGTCTCTAGGATTTACCTACATCCTGCCATACAATGGTCGAGGATCCCTAGACCTAATCAAGACTCCACCCTCCATGATTTATTGTATATTCTTCCATTTACCAGCCAAGGATTCCTAGGCCTAACTAAGGGAACCCACCTCTAGGCTTTACCGCATATCCCACCATTCACCAGTTGGATTCCTAGGCCCACCGAGGTAACACAAAATTTGGCTTTACTACAACCCACAGTCTAGTTTAGGGGTTACTAGGCCAAGAATCCACAATATGATTCAGGGATCACTAGGCCATATGTTCTTTCTTTTAGAGACCACCTCACTCAGTTTTGAATCCATCTGACAATCCAGCTCAACCAAAACATGATAACCCCATCACACCATGGCTATTCGGAAATGGAAAGACAAGGTTGAAGAACATTGTCACACCTAGCAAAACCCATGCCAATGATAGAAAGAGAACCAAACACACACGTGCATGTACCATGCATGCCAAAACTATAAAGGAAAGTGTACATTCAACTTGATACACTCTCGCTCTAGTTGCTTGATCCTGCTCTTCCTTGCTTGATATCTTGCTTTAATTTTCCTTTTTGGTCCTTCCTTTGCTTTCCTTGATCCAATAATAGAGTGCTCCAAGAATGCTCTAAGTGTCCAAGAGTATAAGAGAGAGAGAATAGAGAGGGATAGCTCCAAAATTGAACTGACAAAAGGTACCAACTAATCCTCATAAGCCTTTTTATTAACAAGGCCTCTATTTTGTTCAATTTTCCATTATTTTCCTTCATTTTCCTCCTCACATGCAACATATGACCTTTCACCTTCATTTTCTCCTAATTTCCATTATTTTTATAAATAAAATGCCAATTAATGCATCATGCCTTTCCAAAGTCTTTGCCATTGCCTTTGCCAATTTCCTTAGCCATAATAAACCAAATGAACACCGAAACTAGGATGTTTTTCCCAACATTCAGCTTGGAATAATTGTCCCATAACCATGGTTATTATGTTGCCTTTATCAACTTTATTTACATGGAATTTTCGCTAGGGCTATTACAGTGAATGGAGTTTCTTTCCTGTGGACATTTGAGGCAATGTGATCTCATACTCCCTCCAAGATTATTCTCCTCGCCTTGGTTACATATTTCT
>APFE031550954.1:97899-132360 GCA_000404065.3 Pinus taeda
ATGCAGAACACCCGGAAGGGTTCTAACCCTTCCACCTTGCAACTTCAACTTTACTTTTCCGCGACCAACGATTCTAGCATTCCTATCATCTCCTAAGAAGACATCACCACCATCATATTTCTCATACTCGCAGAACCACTCTCTATGGGGAGTGAAGTGAAAGGATGCACTTGAGTCAATCAACCATTCCTCATGATCTACATGTGTACTTGAAGAAGCCAAGTACACATCCCCACCTTCATCTGAGGTGGTTTTCGCCTCTGTAGGAGCACCATTAGATCCCTTTCCTTTGTTAGGAACTTTATATTTACAGTCCCTTTTGTAATGCCCTTCCTTTCCGCATTTCCAGCAAACCACCTTTACAGGTTTTCTTGAAGATTTAGATCTCCCTCTAGATTTAGATCTCCCACTCGATGACTTATTTTTGTTTCTGTTCTAGGACCGTCCTCATACAAACAAGGCATCACCATTATGGCTCTCCATATTTTTCCATTTCATTTCCTCCGTCAGCAAGGATCAGACTGTTTCATCAAACTGTAAGGCAATTGCATTGCTACCTATTGCAATAACCAGACTATCCCACGAATATGGTAGAGAACACAACAAACTGATACACGATCTTCATCTAAAATTTTAATATCAACAAATAATAACTGACTTACCACAGTATTAAATGTGTTCAGATGCTCTGTCACCTAGTCTCCATCTTTCGTCCTCCGGTTATACAACTTTTTCCGTAGGAATAGTTTATTCACCAGAGACTTAGATTGGTACAAAGTCCCTAACTTGTCCCAAAAATCCTTAGTCGTAGCTTCCCTTGATACATTCAATAATACTAAATCTAAGACACACAATCGTATTGTGCTCTTTGCCTTCCGGTCCAACTTCTTCCATTCTTCATCAAACACTCCCATTGGTTTAGTACCTGGATCTATTGCGATCCACTGATCTTTATCCACCAACAGATCCTCCATCTTGAGTTTCCATAACTCAAAACTCTGACCATTAAATTTCTCGATCTTTATCTTTCCACTGCTCGCCATCTTCTTTCACCACCAGAGTCGATCTCACAAATATCCCACTGAACAGGGTCTACCACAGGCTCGAGCGAAACCCCTCAGCAACAAAGGCGTCTCCTTGAAGCCAAAACAACTCTGATACCAAATGTAAGTTTTAACCCTGTACAAAAATGTTCTGCATACAAATTCTAAAACATAGAAAATAAACAATGCGAGAGCATAACACATAAAACACATATACACAGAGATTTTCCCCTCGATCCCAAAACTGGGACTACCAACTTGATTTTTCATTATGTTCCTTTCAATGTTACAATACATATTTATACATACCGAAGCATCCAATACCATGGACCAAAAACCATCGTGTCCAAAACCATGTGCAAAAACCATGCACAAAACCATATGTAGGTTCGCCCAACCTAATACAGGGTCCAAAAAAATTTCCCTGAGGTGCTGCCCCACCCCCCTGTGACCGCCCTGCTGTGCAGTCGACACAACGAAGGGGAGCTCCCCCCCCCCCAATAACCGCCCAGTTAACTAGGGAGGCTAGTCATGGAAAGAATATAACACAACCCAACATAGACCTGGGGTCTTAATTGTCTCAACTTTATTTTGTTGGCAAACCAAACATTCTACCATAAACTTATGAATATCATATTTAATTCCATCCCAAAAAATTTCCTTCTTGAACCTATGGTAAGTTTTTAAAAATCATGAGTGCCCTCCTATAGGATAGGTGTTAGCTTAGTGGGTCCCAACCCAAGTGCAGAGTTAATTGCTCCAAACAAAACCCTATACTATTGGCCCTTTCAGCATCAACCCGCGTAGCACAAGCTGAAGTCTCACCCGAAGCAGTATGGGGGGATGTTGGAACCAGGTTTCCACATCCAGAGATCAGTGTGATGTCTTTTATTTCCCTATATATGCCTTTGCGCTGATCTATAAGACCCTAGGGCTTGGTACTGCAACTTCATTCAAACGGCCTCTAGACCTTTGCGAAGTTCTACGATAGGTCTTTGTGAACCCTTAACAGATGAATCATCCACTTAGGCGCACCCTAAAATAACCCTAGATCTGAGCTCGCACGGATCTACTTAAGTATTTAATAAACATAACATAATGTATTATAATCTTCGTGAAAGTACTTAACATGCATTACGTACAGTTATTAAGACTTATCCTGTAGAGTTGCGCATCAATAGATCAATGTTTCATAAAGACATTATTAAATCACTGCATATATCACAATCATAATTAAACAAAAGTAAAAAGATAAACACAGGAATTCTTCAAGAATCTGCTTTATTGATCTTCAATATGGGGTTACATACTCAAAACTGCCTTGCGCACTCAGCTGCAGGGTCCGCGCACTCAGCTACGGACACTACTCTAGGCCTCTGCGCACTCAGCTGCGGACACTACTCTAGGCCTTTGCACACTCAGCTGCAGACCCTTTCCCTCATCTATGACTCACTTCTCTGTGTTATCTTCTATTGACCCATTACATCCATCATCATCAGATTATGCCTTAAACTTTCTAAGACATGCTTATTTATACAATCCCATGGTCCGCAGACCATGGGTGGATCTCAAAACTAACTCAACTTTACATAAACAAGGGGATAAAACCCCTTTTACTCCTAAATACCTATGCACTCCACATCCACAAATCGCAAAGGCTTTACATATTTTACCAAAATTTACATCAAAACTTGGGTTTTTAACCCCAAAACTGACCTAGGGGACCCCTTCCCAACAGGCCCCCAACACAAAGGTTGTGACTCACCCTCGAGTCACTCGATTGGTTCTACGATATTGCTACGAAGATCCCCCAGCGCCTCCTGCACGACTGCAACCTCGGCAGCACTTTGCGTAGCTGCCAACTTGACCTCTTCTATTAGCTGCTCTATAGTTGGTCCTTCTGCGATCAACTTCATTGTTTATTGTGTTTGCTACAAGCCCGTCAGCTTCTCTTGAACGTTGGTGGTGACTTGGTAATATTATTCTAACTAAGGTCACAACCTAGCCTTAAACACGACCTCCTTCTTTTGGGTTGCTTCTACCTGTGCAAGGAGCTGCTTCCCCTCTTGTAACTTCGCGAGGTGCTACGCTGGAGCAATTTAGCGCGTCGTCGCCCTAACCTTATCGTACTGCTTATGGAACCCGCAAACCTCTATATTTAGAAATTGCAGGTTTGGGCCTTCCTGGAGAGTCATTACCAACTCTGTCGCCTGTTCAAATAAGGTCGAGCAGTTAGTGACTGCGGCATCCAAAGGCTAGCTTGAGGAATCTTTTCCTAGGACTCTTGCTTCAACAACCCCGAATTCTCTACTCCGCGGATCCATTCCACTGTCTCTAGCTCGGTGACTCCTAATTCCGGGTAGTAGACATGCTTCATATAGTTGGTTGTCGCTGGGTGAGGGAACCACTCATGATCTATCAGGTCCCAATCCTCCATCTTTAACAGGGGGATCCGTGCAAGGTGTGAACCTTCAAAGGGAACCTTCTCCGGCAGCAGGGGTGTAGAAATGACAAACTTGTCTGAGTATGGGTCCTTGGCGACCTTCGCCTTCCCCTTGTGCGGAGGGATTTAGTCAGGCAACTTGGTAAGGGGCTCCATTCCCTCAGCATCTCTGTCCTCAGTGCCCTGTCCTTCCTTGGCCTCCAAATCGATAACCCTCTCGGGTTGCTTGTCTTTCTCCTACTTTTGAGTTGCAGAGTGTTTTCTGGGCGATACGCGCACTAGCACCGGCTTCTTTTGTCTATCCTTCTTCGATTTCTGGGTTTCTCGAACAGGGGTAGGCTTCGGCCTAGGCGACCTCAACGCCATAGGCAAAGGATCCGGAGCTTCCATACTCACTACCTCTGGAGCAACTCCTTCAGACGTGACATCTCCCCCAGTGCTCACAATCTCAGCAAGGCTTGGTCCTCACATGGTTTCAAGGATGAATTTCTGATTCAACTCCGATAAATTGGCAAATCCAAGACTTGCGACCAAATCCTCAAAGAACGAGTGGTTCATAAGCAACAGACAGCACAACTCAAAAACTCTACGGGTGCAAAGTGTTCTCTGTTGGCCGACACGCATAATTTATAGGGGATTTTGAATTCAAATCCGACCATTCCCCCCAAAATTCAATCATTAATGTTGTTTTGGCGACAAATATTCAAATATTTTGGCCTTAAATGTCGTCAGGACACTCCTCTTAACTTTCTTCTCGTTGTCAAATCATAAATAGTGACTCCAACAGTCACTTTCCTGTTGTGCGGAGCGACACCTCCCTCCATAGCGCAGCTTCTTATACTACAACTTCACCCTTTTCCACACAGTCAACCTACCACGTAGTTCTCCAATCCTGGTAGTGTAGTTTATAGTCTCGCGCTCCCTTACAACTGCCTGGAGCACTAAGACTGTAATGTCGTCATATAGTCATTGAGCTAGATCCCCTGTATATGGCTGCAATCGGCTTCCATTCACCCTTCCCGGAAAAGGTTTTCCATTCAGCTTCGCGAGCTGAATGGCGCCTCCATCAATAATCTCTTTGATAACATATGGCCCAAGCCAATGGATATGAAATTTCCCCAGAAACTTAGTGAACTTGCTATCATATAATAAAACCATATCATTTACTTTGAATGTGCGCAACTTGATGTGTCAATCGTGCCATGCTTTTTCACGTTCCTTCTGTACTTGTTGATGGAATCCAGCCAAGAATCTTTCTTCTTCAAGCTCCATCAGTTGCACGAGCCGTTCTTCCAAGGCTTTGCAATCTCCCATACTTGTGAAAGCTGCTATGCATAGACTAAGCATGATATATTCCAATAGGAATCATAGCTTCTACGCCATAGGCCAATCTAAAAGGTGTCTATGCTATTAGCTTTTTACTAGTAGTCATGTACGCCCATAGTATTGTAGGTACACGCACATCCCAGTCATTTCACTATGCATTACAAATCTTCGTTAGCACGTTCTCTAGAATCTTATTAAAGGCCTCTACCGTTCCATTAGCCTGAGGATGATACGTTGTGATTTTTTGATGATAGACCTGGAACTCCTCCATCAACGCACTAATTGTCTCATTTAGGAAGTGCATACCCCGATCACTCATCAACACTTTTGGGCAGCCAAATATGGTTAACACATATTCAAATAAAAACTTCATTGTTGTAGCTCTTGTTCAATCCTTAATTGGTTGTGCCTTTGCCCATCTGGTTAAATACTATATCATGGTGATGATGTAGCATGCACCAGTTTTCTTCCCTGGGGGTTGAATTGGCCTAATGAAATCAATTGCCCATTTCTCAAATGGTTGCAATGATACTCGAGGATTCAGTGGCAACTCATCCCTTAGTGATGGTTTTCCCATTCGTTGACATGTATTTCATGCCCTACAATACTCTTTAGAGTCTTTATGCAACAAAGGCCACCATAAACTTGCACGCAAAATCTTTTTTGTTGTCGCCTTTCCTGCGTAATGTCCTCCTGCAGCCCCTCCATGAGCTTCAGCGAGGATGCTATTCCGCTCAAGATTTAGCACATATCGTCACAATATCTCGTATGCTCCCATTTTATAAAAATGTCCTGTAATCATTGAGAAATTTGTCGCGCGTACTACTAGTTCCTTTTTTGTTGACTTGTATACCCCTCCGGTGCCATCCCTGTAGTCAAAAAGTGAACAATATCTTCAAAGTAGTTATCTACTACGCGCACTGCGAAGAGCTGCACATCAGGCAACCCTTCCTCCAAATCAGTAGGCTCTTCTCCTATTTCGATCCGTGATAGATGGTCAGGTCATACATTCAACCTTCCTGGCTTCATAATCACCTCAAAGTCATACTCATAGAATAGTAGCAGCCATCGGCAGATATTTCCCAACACAAGCTTATTGACCAGGTATTTCAAGGCAGAATGATCTGTGTACATTTTGAAATGTTCTCCCAACAGAAGGTGCCTGAATTTTTGAAGCGCGTATACCATGGCCAACCCTTCACGCTCTGTCATTGAGTAATTCTTCTTGGCCTTCGATAATTTCCTGCTCACGAAGACTATAGGGTGGTCCATCTCTCCTTCTCTGGCCTGTGTTAGCACTTCTCCCAACGCAATGTAAGATGAATCGAAATGTACGTGGAATTCCTTCTTCCAATCTGGGAAGACAAAAATCGACTCGGTGACCATCTTCTCCTTCAAAACATCTAAACTGTGCTAACACTCTTCATCCCAACAGAATGTAGCATCCTTCTTCAGTAGTTTCTCCATGGGTGCGGTAATTTGAGCATAAGCCTTGATGAACTTCTTGTAATGTCCTATATGTACGAGCATTGCGCGTAGCCGTTTGACACTTCTTGGGGCCTCCAATTTCACTATTATCGCAATCTTGTTAGGGTCCACCATTAGCCCTTTCTTGCACACCACGTGACCCAGCAAGATCCCAAAGCGGACGCAAAATAGACACTGCTTCAAATTCTGTGCGATCTGGTATCTGCGGCACATATCTAACATCAGGCGCAGACTTCCTACATGGCGCATTACTAAACCAAACGTCGTCCACTCATCAAAATACATTCCAATAACTTATGAATAAACTCCTTAAATGTTGCGATGACCACACGAGAAAAATATTGCAGGCGCATTCTTAAGCCAAAACGGCATCACAGTATACTGGAAAAAAGCCCATTCTGTCGCAAAGGTTGTTTTTCTCTTATCCTCTGGCGCGATCTTGATCTGATGGTACCCAGAAAAATCCACCAGTGAATGAGTAGGCCTCCTTCCCTCCAACGTTGTCTAATACCTCATCCAAAAATAGTGCCGGAAAAGGATCATGGACGCAGGCATCATTAAGCTTCCTTAGATCTCCGCAAATCCTTATTTCTCCCTTATGTTTCTTCCCCTGAACCACCATCGGGCTCACCCAATCATATTCTTCCATAGGTTCAATGATGCCTGTTTCTAGCATCTTATCTAACTCCAAGCAGAACTTCTCCTTATATTTGGGATTAAGGCAATACGGCCACTGCTTAATAGGCTTTGCGTTCAGTTTCAAAGTGATTTTCATCACATCCAAGTCGCCTATGATGCCCTTTAGGTTCGAAAACTTTGTAGGAAAAAGATCCTGGTACTCGCGGAGTAGCTCAACAACTTTATCCACTGTGGCATCGTCTAAGTAATCCCCAATCTTCATAAATTTTGGCTCTACTTCAGTACCAATGTTTACTTGCTTGGTTTTCAACGGCACGGTGATGTCTAGGTTTTCTATTTACGGACCTTCGACCTCGCGATGGCCTTCTCCTGCTCGAATATTGATATTTCTTGGATATTCATCCTCCCCCTCAGCGATCACGTAATAGCATTATTGCGCATGGTGCATCTGGGTGCTCCAATCTAGTTGAACCCACTCCAAAGGTTCCTGTGGGATTCTGAAGATCGTTGCCTTAATCTCTTACATGGGATTCATCAATGCTCTTGAACCCATCTTCAAAACTGAAGGTCATTAAGAATCCTTCCCTTAATATATCCCACTTTGCGGTGCCATGGCAGAGCTCCATTTCTAGATACCAATTCATAGGAATTGTATCCAAAGTATGATAGAATAAGTGCACCCACTCCGACTGCGGCTTCATTCCATAAGCTTTAGTCCACTTCGCTAAATTATCGCGCGGATCATTTCTCCCATCATATTTCTTAGTCAACCGAATTTTAGGATGACCAAATCACAACCTCATCATCCTTCTATAATCTCGCCATTCATGGAATCTATCCTTGTGCGTACCCCACCATCGTGCGGGTGTAGCACATAATGCCAAATCCTGTGCTTGGAATTGATCATCCTCAAGGAATTCACATTCTAAGGCATCCAAAAACTTATCTACGTCAACTAATCTATCATAATAGGGTAAATTTCTTACCTCTGATGACACATAACGCAACGATTTAGCCATCATGTTGCAACGCAATGTAGATACATCATGCAGCCTATTTTACCAGCACTCCAACTCTTCATTTGAATCTGAGGTACAGGAACTTTCCCAGTGCCATGCAATTTGTCCTTCAGCTGTTGGATTAATCCAGTCTTGTTCTTGCGCAATTATTTTGTAGATCTGATCCAAGTCATCATCACTTTCTTCATAGTCATGGACTGGTTCAATATAGCGCGGTCCTTCAGCAGGGTCCAACGATACTACAACCCGAAGTGATTTCCTCTCAAACGACATTGTCCTCTTCTTTAAGTTGATGACTCCATTCATATTTATGGCCGAGTCAATTCCAAGGAGTGCAAGGTATGGATTGCTATTGTCAACGATCTCTACTACTTCGAAATTAGCCAATGCACTCGCACCTTCTACATCCACTATTACTCCATGTAGTCATCCCATAGGGATGATATTCTATTGGTTTTCCATTCTAAGTTGGATCGGAGACCATTACAGCATAGGTCTCCCCATTCTTTCCAATGTTTATTTAGGCAAAACGTTCAAGTCAGACCCCAGATCCAGAATAACCTGGTCCATCTCATAATCTCCTATCTGCGCGGTGAGCCTCATCTCATGCCTTGTTCTTGCCTTATGTTTGCCAATTTTTCTTACTATGCAGTGTCCATCAAGAGCCTCATGCCTTGTTCTTGCCTTATGTTTGCCAATTTTTCTTACTATGCGGTGTCCATCAAGAGCGTTTTCTTTGCCAATGCATTTGTTTATTAACTCCTACAGGTCCTTCATAGCTTTACTATCGTGTAGTAGTTTCATGCAGGTTTCCAAGAACATGGTAAGTACAGAGGGATCAACCTCTGTAGGTGCGTTGTTTCTGGTACTTTGTTCTGACTTCCCAAGGTAGATGCCTCAACGAAGCTTTTCTTGGCTTCCATAAACCTCTCCTTCGCACGCTCCAGATCAAACCCAACTTCCTTTTCTGGGGCCTTATGGACCCATCCTTTCTCTTCAAGTTGTTTTTCGTTATCATCCTCAGTTGTTACCCTGCTTCTCAATACGATATTCACATTTGGATCTTCCTCACATGGCTCAGCTCTCATTATTTGTAAGTTATGCGTAGGAATCTGAGGTTGTGCCTTCTTCTCCTGCATCTTGGCTATCAACACAAGGCATTCTTCTATAGAGTGGTCAAACGAGCTGCAATATTGACAGGACGGGTGTGTTTGAATCTGACACTCTCGCGTGTAGTGCCCTGGTGTCCCAAAATTGTAACAAATAACCTGACCCCGACCTCTACCAGGCCCTCCTCCTCCTTGGCCTCATCGTCGTCCCTGATATCCTCTGTGCGCTTCTCTTGCGCCCTACTATGGAGGTTGAGTTTCTACTTGCATTCAGTAGGTAGGTGTTCTTTCCATCATCAACTCATAGTTGCGATAGTGGCGCTCATCGTGGCCCACCGATTTGTAGAAGTTGCAAAACAACTGTTGTGGTGTCTGAACGAACTTTTGCAGCAAATGACAATTATTTGTCATGTGTTTTCCAGCCACCTGACAAATAGCGCACCATAGTGTAGCCCCTGCGCTCGGTCTTGCTGAAGCTTTTGGCCTTAGGGGAATTGGTCCCCCTCCTGTAATATCATTTTTGAAGAAAGGGCAATGGTCTTTATCATGCCCCTAGCTCTTACACTTTAGGCACCATACTTCCTCACGCACCTCTGGTTTAGTCTCCTTCTCTTTCTTCAAGCTCTGCAATTCCAAGCAGAGGTTCTACAACTACGAATGAATATGCAGTACCCCCAAGGTTTCATCTTCAATAGGTGTCACATGCAATCTCATAATGATTTCCAGGTCTTCTTAATGAGTTCCTATCTTCTGTTGTGACAAAGCAATCCTCAAGTGGGGCAGAAGCGAGGCTATAAACCACTTGGGGTGTTGTCCATCTGTGAGCTGCATATTAGATTCATGGATCACACATTTCAATCTTTGATCTAACTCCCAAGGCGTTTCAACAACCCTCATCATGATTTCTTTAAATCCAGCCACTAACTGTGAGTCAGACTTAGGCTTACTAAACTCTTTGTTTAAAGCATCCTTAGTCTCTGCTAGTGTTACTACAGGATGATCAACACAGTACTTAATATACCATGTCAGTGTGCGGCCCTGCAGAGCAGTAACTAACTGAGCCTTCTTTATGTTGTCATCAGTGATCTATTGTGCGGTCCACACAGCATTCACAACAAACCATAACTGATATGTATATTTGCTACCTATAGCTTTGAAAATTGGCAACTTTATTGAGTTCGACATGTTGAACGGTGGTGGTGGTGGCAAAGGTGTGGGCGAAGGCGTATGATGTGGAGGTGAAGGTGGAGGTGGAGTGGATGGATGATGTATCCATCGAAAACCCTGTCTTATTAGTTGGACATCACTCCACGGTGAGGCCTGTACTGTTCGCTCGTTGTCACTCGAAAGGGTCCCAATAAACGAGCTATATTCAGGACCTGCTTTCTCTCGATTTCTGAAGAGTTTTCCACTTCACGTAGCTCCAAACATCAAGGTAATGGCATAAGCTGTTTTTCACAAAAGAGCATCTTAATCCAGGTATTCAGAGATATCAGATACTTACCTCGTGCTCCCTTGAAGAAGCGTCTCTCTACTTCGCTGTAACTGATTGAGGTATCAACCACGAACTCTGTAACAAATCCTCCTATAATCCGATCAAGCTAGTGGTTAACAGCACGCGCGAACTTGTCTTTAGAGGCTTCGAATCGTCGTACCAACTCTAGAGTCCATACTATTTGACCATCAAGCTTCCACCTTCCTTGGTCGTCTGCCAACTTAGCTATCAACTCGTATAATTCGATCGAGAAGGTGCAAAAGAAAATTTTGTGTATTTCTATATACAATTGTGTATCCAACCACTACTCCTTTAACAGCTACAAATTCATGTTCTCTTGCACTGTGAATTCATGAATTTTTCTATCCAACCACTTCTCAATTTCCTTCTTGGTCGGATTCTAGCAATGTGACATCACACATCTCCTTAAGAAAATCTCGGTCCCGACAACGGAACCATTTGTTGGCTTAGTGGGTCCTAACCCAGGTTCATAGTTAATTGTGCCAAACAAAACCATACACTACTAGCCCTTTCGGCATCAACCTGCATAACACAGGCTGAAGTCTCACCCGAAGTAGTAGTGGGAGATGCTGGAACCAAGTTTCCGCATCCAGAGATCAGTGTGATGTCTTTTATTGCCCTAGATCTGCCTTCGCACAAATCTATAAGCCCTTAGGGCTCGGTACTGCAACTTCCTTCAAATGGCCTCTAGACCTTCGTGAAGGTCTACGATAGGTCTTTGCTGACCCTTAACAGATGAATCATCCATTTACACGCACCCTAAAATAACCCTAGATCTGATCTCGCGTGGATCTACTTAAGTATTTAATAAACATAACATAATGTATTATAATCTTCACAAAAGTACTTAGCATGCATTACATACAGTTATTAAAACTTATCCCATAGAGTCGTGCATCAATAGATCAATGTTTCATAAAGGCATTATTAAATTATCGCATATATCGCAATCATAATTAAACAAAAGTAAATAGAGAAACACATGAATTCTTCAACAATCTACTTTATTGATCTTCAATATGTGATTACATACTCAAAACTACCCTGCACACTGAGCTGGAGGGGGCCGTGCACTCAGCTGTGAACACTACTCTAGACCTCTACGCACTCAGCTGCAAATCCTTTCCCTCCTCTGTGACTCACTTTTATGTGTTATCTTCTATCGACCCACTACATCCATCATCGTCAGATTATGCCTTAGACTTTCTAAGACACACCTATTTATACAATCTCATGGTCTGCAAACCATGGGTGGATCTCAAAGCCGACTCAACTTTACATAGACAAGGGGCTAAAACCCATTTTACTCCTAATTACCTACATGCTCCGCATCCATATATACATATCTGACATCTCTCATAAACATGCCTAGTGATAGATGAATAGGCATCTAATAATACATGAATCCACAGTATGGACGCAGCCATCCGAATACAAGGGATCATGTGTATGGATCCACGGTATCTTCGCAGCCATCTAAATAAAGAGGATCGTATATATGGACCCATGGTATGGTTGCATCCATCCATACAGAGGAAAACATGTGTACAATCATGAATAACTCATAACTTCATGCAACCTGGATTTTATCAGACAGAATCCAGGGTCTTGTGCTCTGTCTCAAGCCGATCAATGTATGAATCCTAACATGTGAATAGATGTGTCAAATTCGAACATGATAGAAAACCACCTGATTATCGGTCAATGATGTAAACCATTAACATGCACGAGAGAAACTACCAATAATGACAATGGCTCTCAAGGTACAATCAACGCAATCAACGAATGTGAATAATGAAGCTGAAGTCGAACACCCATGGAACCATCTGATTGAAGGTCAATGATGTAAACTTGTCGTCGAATGCGAATAACTTTCCATTGAGGCATGCAAGTTCTAAGGTATTGGAAGCGAGTTTCTAAATCATCTTCCTAGATAATGAGTTGAAGTCGGCAGGAAGTGATTCGTCGAAGGAGGGCCATAATGAATCCCACATCATCAACACGAAACAAAAGGATGTAGTAGAGTAGATAAGTGTGATCCAAGACTATGGAAGAAAGTCATATAGTGTATAAGTGATAAAAAACTGCAGATAATATTTCTCTTAAACATATCGATGACACGACTCCGGAGTTTGGCAGCAATTGACTCAACACGAGATCAGAGGTCATGATGACGAAGTGGTACAATCAGATGAGAGGCAAAAAATGATTTCCCAAACCTAGGAAGGCAAGTGACTAAGTCAGGATGTCCCAAACCCGACATGAGAAACAGATGACTGTCATGTTAAAGAGCGACATGCTTCCTTTACAAAATACAAGAGATGATCGCTTTCACTTTCCCCCCACCATTTCTAGTGAGTACCCCATTATTTTTTATCGCAAGCATGAAAGGGATAACATATGCTTGCCATATAACTTCATCCTTCAAATGAATCCATCCTAGTAAGTTTTACGAGCTCTAGGAAGGAGAAAATCGGTCTCGTCATGGTGACAAGTCCTGCGTCGTTTAAGTTTTATGAGTCAGACGAAGGGGAAACTCGACATCTTTTTCATGTTTAGAGAGTTTGAAAAAGAAGCGGAAAAGAAAACTCCAAACATCCCTTTTCGTAAATCGTTTCTTGAACCCGAAAAGGTAGAAAACAATATCCAAGAGAACCTTTTAGCCATGTTTGGATAAGGTATTCCTTTTTCATACAATAGTCTATCTCAGGCCAGAAAAGGGTTAAACTTATACTGAGTAGACATCATTTCATTTACTTTAACGAGTTTCAAACGACAAGTACTTGGGAAAATTTTCATTTTTCGAGAGTCATCAAAGAGCTTTAAGATGCCACGAGGGGGTTTCTTTTTCGTTTATTATTCACGAGTCTGAAAAAAATGATAAAATAAAACTCGTTGAATTAGTCAAAATAAATCATCGTCACCAAGTATGCATGACTTGTCAATGCACAAGGAAATACACATTACATATTTCGAGGAAAAATATTTAAAAAATGAGTGAAATATGCCCTAATTCGGTAAAACAAAAATATTTAAAACTTAGAAAAAGCCCAAAAAGTAAATCATTTTTACCATTTCACCCATTTGCAATTTCTAGAGAATTTTACCTCATTTTACCTCGATTTTCAGGGAAGGAGTACGATCAATCCCAGACACCATTCACCGAGTTGTTTGTTGTAAGTAAGAGATATGCCCTTCCCTTCATTTTGGTACTCATTTCATGCATTTTCATCTATAGATTAGGTTGCAAAGAGGATTTGCAAAAAAATTATGCCGAGGGCGATCAACGAGGGTTTTACCCATCGGAAGCACGCTAGTCACCATGTGGTCAACTAGGCCATCGCATGAAAATTCACACACAGTCGCGTTGGCACGAAGGTATTTTTTTCTTATGAAATCCTCCATGTTGAATGGTTTTTCTTCGATTTTGCTTCCATGGAAGCTCATGAAATGTTGTTTTATAGATTTTCCATAGGATAATCAGTCTAAAATGGTGGTTGAATGGAAAGAAAGAGGAAACAAAGCCGAAGTGTAGAAATTCCCACTGTAGATCACTTGGTAACGCAATGTGCTAAAGTAAAACACTTGATCTACTTCTACAGACAATTTAGCGGAAGCTTAATCGAACATGAGCAACATCAATAAGAACACATATAACTAATATGGAGAAATCAATCACACATAACACAGAAGAATATGCCCGGGGAAAGCCTCAGCCTAAAACCCCAACTCTATATTATCATACAAGTGGAAATATAGCCAGTATTACAAAAATAATAAGCTCAAAAGTTATCCCGATCTCTTTGCAATATGTCTGCTGCTCATAGACAGTTAAAGGCCTCTATCTAACCTCCTGATCTGCCCTCCAAGCCTCCTATTTCTTTGCACAATTTTGATTGGGTTCCAGTGCAGCCACTTGTGTGAATTGGCCTCTTCACACACTCACTGACCTTTGATCCAACTATGCAGTCCTGAAGGATATAAATCCTCATCCATGGATAAGCTTCCTTTATAGGAAAAATTCCATCCAACTGATAGCACATTGTCCCTTCTTTGATCTCAATTCGGTCTCTGTCTGAACTGACATGCATGAGTTATCCATGAGTGAATACTCAGTTATCTGAAATATAATTGTTACACAGTAAAATGTCACTGTCATCCTGTCAGTCTCCCTACTGTGTCATAAAATCACATTCACCTTGCCTATGCTCTCTAAAATGGCTAAAAACCCTCTTTGCCTAAGTTAATTGAATCATCGCGTCTGTTTATTAAATAACCGCGCTGACTGGCGGAGGATTATATAACTACTGCGCTGCCATCTCCAACAATAATAGTTACATGCATGCAAGCATTAACTAACTAAACTCTCATTAATTTAAACAAACTGTTTAAATCAAATATAACTGAACTTGACTTAGTTAACTGAGCCAACTAATTACTACTCAAATTATAACTCATCCTTATCTCTTTAACTGATAGATAAATTCCTCAATTAATAGATAAACTGTTGCATGTCCTCACATAGACTTCATGTTTGATTTTTCACAACCAATTAACTCATGGTGAATTAATTAATTTATTTTCAAACAGTTGTTAAGTTCAAATTCGAATTTTACTTGCTATTTTTAGTCCAAGGACTGACTAAAATAGGAATCCATCATGAACTGCTAAAAATAGAATGTTATTTTTAGCACTTCCATTTTTCATTCCCTGTTGCCCAATCCAACACTGGTACTCAAACTGCTATTTTTAACACTACTATTTTTAGCATTTCTTGTTGCCATTTCAATACTGCCTCAACAAGAAAGGCTTCCTCTTGAACCTGATCTTGTACCTTCGAAATGTTCTCCATGCAACACTTCTACCAAGTGTGGTTGCTCTAACAACTCTCAAAACAAAAACAAAAAACTCCCAACTGACCTCTATGTTGGGCTAGAAACATACTCCGATGTTGAAGCTCTACCTGCTACTGACAAGTGCTCCTTCTCTGACCTCTGTGCTATTGAAACATCTCCATGCATCTTGCACCGTTGCACACCTCTCTGTCCCATCCTGCACTGGTGCAACACACTTGTGCCTCTTGCATTGTTGCTGCCTGCTAGCTCTGCGCTGTCTTGGGATTCCTACACTGTAGCTCTCTCTGCTACTCCATCCACATATGTCTCTACCCAATCAACCAGTCCTGCTACTCCTCATTGGGTCTCATGTAGCAAAGTCAAATCAAAGAGGTTGGGTACCTTAAGGATCCTGCCCCTCCTCCTTGGGACGATCACTCCACATCGCCCCACCTCCTACCTGGAGGTATGGGTGCATGTGATCCCTCTGCCCACCTGGCTCAAAATTCCCCCGTACTGGAGGTCTCTGCATGAGTGGATGCCTCCACTCTATCTCCTCTCGGCTTTCCCAGTTGTGGCTGCTCCACAACCTCCTGAAGTTGCTTCACCAATCGTGGCTCCTCCATAATTGTATGATACTTCATCTGGCACTGCATGTTGAGAGGTAATTTACTCTCCCTCTCAACCTCCAAGTATCTAACATTTGCCTTGCTCCTCGAGGTTTTGCATGCATCTTATACCTCAAGTGCATACAGGTTCTTGGCTAGCACACCAATCTGTTTCCAGTTTCCTGCCGTCATGAAATTTTCTGGAAAAAGAGCTAATTTTAAATCAATGATATCTCCCTCATCCAAACTTTGATTCAGTCGATTTTTTTTTTTTAATTTGGGTCTTTTTCCACAAGGAATCCAAATGGTTATTTGTTTCTGAAAATTTTGTACAAAAATTTTCAGATCTGCTCTGCAAACTCTCTGTCCAAAACTCAAAACTTTGAAATCTCCTCTTAGTATACTATTCTCTCCTTTGATCACCTTTGCTCCGATATTATGTAGAAATTCCCACTGTAGATCACCTGGTAATGCGATGTACTAAAGCAAAACACTTGATCTACTTCTACAAACAATTTAGCGGAAGCTTAATCAAACATGAGCAACATCAATAGGAACACATATAACTGATATGGAGAAATCAATCACACATAACACAGAAGAATTTACCCGAGGAAAGCCTCAGCCTAAAACCCCAACTCTGTATTATCATACAAGTGGAAATATAGCAAGTATTACAAAAAGAATCATCTCAAAAACTATCCTTCTCTCTCTGCAATACCTCTGTTGCTCATAGATAGTCAAAGGCCTCTATCTAACCTCCTAATCTGCCCTCCAAGCCTCCTATTTCTTTGCGCAATTTTGATTGAGGTCCAGTGAAGCCACTTGTGTGAGTTGGCCTCTTCACACACCCATTAACCTTTGATCCAACTACGCAGTCCTGAAGGAGATAAATCCTCATCCATGGATGAGCTTCCTTTATAGGAAAATTTTCATCCAACTGATAGTACATTGTCCCTTCTTTGTTCTCAACTAGGTCTCTGTCAGAACTGACATGCATGAGTTATCCATGAGTGAATACTTAGTTATCTGAAATACGGTAGTTACATGCATGCAAGCATTAACTAACTGAACTCTCATTAATTTAAACAAACTGTTTAAATCAAATATAACTAGACTTGACTCAGTTAACTGAGCCAACTAATTACTACTCAAATTAGAACTCATCCTTATCTCTTTAACTGATGGATAGATTCCTCAATTAATAGATAAATTGTTGCATGTCCTCACATAGACTCCATGTTTGATTTTTCAGAACTAATTAACTCACAGTGAATTAATTTATTTATTTTCAAACAGCTGTTAAGTTCAAATTCGAATTTTACTTCCTATTTTTAGTCCAGGGAATGACTAAAATAGGAATCCATCCTGAACTGCTAAAAATAGAATGCTATGTTTAGTACTTCCATTTTTCATTCCCTGTTGCCCAATCCAGCACTGGTACTCAAACTATTATTTTTAGCATTTCTTGTTGTCATTTTCAACACAAAGACCATGAAGCAGCTAAGGATCCAAATTGTATTGATGCCCTATGATCATGCAGGTTGCTCAAGTTCTTCAGGATTCCTGGGATTAGATCCTAGCTTGAGTTATTGCAGCATTTAATTAGTTGGTGGGATGTGGATCACCAACTATTCATGATTGGGGACTAAGAACTCGAAATAGATGTCGCAAACATTTATTTCATTACAGGCTTGTCTAGAAAGGGACAATGGATCCAGTTGTCTTTTTCACACACTGGAGGAGAGAGCACGGATATGTTGATTGCAAGGCATTGTTCAAGGACTAAAAAGACCCAAAGTAGGAATATAGATATAATGACCATCACAAATATCTCACTACGAACAATCCTTCATACTATGGCTCGAATAGTTGGGGCTCAGGCATTGCATGAAGCAACAAAATCTCATTTATAGTATGCAATCGAGTGTCTAAATCCCGTGGTCTTCAATTGGAGTGAGGGTTTGTTGGTCTGCATGAAGCACCAACTTACCAAGTGCAAGTCCAAAAGTCTAAAACAATTCAGTTTCGGATCCATTTTGGTGACATTCTTCATGGAACCTGTGCCATTGTTTCATTATCAGTGGTTAGAAGTGGATGCACCAGCACCCAAAGATCCACGATTACTCAGATGAGGTGAGTTGATGCCTCGATATGGAGGCAGTCATCAAATGTCATTCCCTCCGGCATTTTTCAGATGGCTCCATTAGCAGCTAATCATGGTTGATGATTGGGCATATGGAGGCACAGATTTTCAACAAGATCCAGATCTTCCACTTCCACCAGGCGCACAGTGGACTGATGAAGGTAAAAACTATTTTTAAAGTTTTTGAGGTTTTTGATTTTTTTTTTTTGTATGTGTATTGAGATTTAACTTTTGATGATTTGCGGATGTGGGACTAGAGAGACCTCCAGGGGTTTCTCCGATAGCCAGATGAGTGGCATGCCAGATTGAGGAGGCTCCTTATGAGGAGGGAGAAGATCCGATTGTTGAGGTAGATCGTAACCTCGAAGCTTTAACTAGGGGCATTCTAGAGTACGCCTTGATAGATGAGGTGACATTGTGGTACCAGATACACATTGTGGGGGTTTCCGCCAGACTGTGTCGGTTGTTAGGCCTATTCATTAGGGCTATTTCATGCTATAATTAACACCATTGAGGCGAATAGCCAGCTCTAGTTTACTTTCTGCATTGATGTAGGCTTATGAAGCCATGTGTCTCAAAACACAGATTTTTTCATTTTGATGTAGCAAACTCTTTTACAAACAATATATATATATATATATATATCTGTGTGTGTGTGTGTGTGAACCATGTCTATTATGTGATGCTTTATGATTTACATGTTTCACAAATGTCTATCTAACACATAGTTAGCCAATGCATTTGTTAATGTGTTCATGCATCTTGGAATGTGATGACAAGTAATAAAATTAAAGTTTCATTCCAAGAGACGAACTCACAAATACATTCTCAAAATTTGAGGGTTTCTAACTAAATATTGTCCATTAAATTGTAGTACAATGAGCTATGAATCAAGCTTTACGATTAACTCTCTAATTCCAAGAGCGATAGCATTTGACAGAAGCTTGATGACTGCACTATATTCAACAATGTTATTAGTCGTATGACCTAAACATATACCTTGTAAATTCACTAGCTCACCATTAGGGTCATAGATTGCCCATGTAGCGGAAGATAGATTTTGTGTACTACGACAAGCACCATCAGCGAAACCGACGTAATGATTGGATGACATCTATAGATGAGGTGCCATTGCGGTACTAGAGACACACTGTGGGGGTTTCCACCAAACTGCGTTGGTTGTTAGGCCTAGTCATTAGGGATATTTCATGTTATAATAAGCACCATGTGGGGAATAGCAAGCTCTAGTTTACTTTCTACGCTGATGTAGGTTTATGAAGCCATGTGTCTCAGAATACAGATTTTGTCATTTTGATGTAGAAAACTCTTTTACAAACACTATATGTGTGTGTGTGTGTGTGTGTGTGTGTGTGTTTATGTTCACCATGTCTATTATGTGATGTTTTATGATTTACATGTTTCGCAAATGTCCATCTAACACATATTTAGTCAATGCATCTGTTAATGTGTTAATGGATCTTGGAATGTGATGATAAGTAATAAAATTAAAGTTTTTTTCCAAGAGACGAACTTGGAAATACATTCTCAAAAATTTGAGAGTTTCTAACTGAATATTTTCCATTACGTTGTACTACAATGAGCTGTGAATCAAGTTTTATGATTAACTCTCTAATGCCAAGAGCGATAGCATTTGACAGAAGCTTGATGACTGCACTATATTCGACAAAGTTATTAGTCGTATGACCTAAACATATACCTTGTAAATTCACTAACTTGCCATTAGGGTCATAGATTGCCCATGTAATGGAAGACAGGTTTTGTGTACTATGACAAGCACCATCAACAAAACTGACGTAATGGTTGGATGACATCTATAGATGAGGTGACATTGCGGTACCAGAGACACACTGTGGGGGTTTCCACCAGACTGCGTCGGTTGTTAGGCCTAGTCATTAGGGCTATTTCGTGCTATAATGAGCACCATGTGGCCAAATAGCCAGCTCTAGTTTACTTTCTACACTGATGTAGGCTTATGAAGCCATGTGTCTCAGAACACAAATTTTGTCATTTTGATGTAGCAAACCCTTTTACAAACACTATATATATATGTGTGTGTGTGTGCGTGTGTGTGTGTGCGCATTTGTGTTTTTATGTTCACCATGTCTATTATGTGATGCTTTATGATTTACATGTTTCGCAAATGTCTATCTAACACATAGTTAGCCAATGCATCTGTTAATGTGTCCATGCATCTTGGAATGTGATGATAAGTAATACAATTAAAGTTTCATTCCAAGAGACGAACTCACAAATACATTCTCAAAATTTGAGGGTTTCTAACTGAATATTGCCCATTAAGTTGTAGTACAATAAGTTGTGAATAAAATTTTATGATTAACCGTCTAATGCCAAGAGCAATAGCATTTGACATAAGCTTGGTGACCACACTATATTCAACAATGTTATTAGTTGTGCGACCTAAACATATACCTTGTAAATTCACTAACTCACCATTACGGTCATTAATTGCCCATGCAACGAAAGATAAATTTTGTGTATTATGACAAACACCATCGGCAAAACTAATGTAATGGTTGGATGACATTTGCAAACCATGTAGAACACGAGGTAAGCAGAGGAAAAGTCGTTCGCAAAAGAAAACTAACACACCAAAACCACACTGCACACTAATGTACAAAAGTATTTACACGAAAAAGACATGTAATTTTCTTTAGATGGATCCCAATTGCGGACTTGGGTAATAGATCAATAGAGATTAAAATCGGAGTTTCATCGTTGGCATGAAATGTAAGCATCAACTCGACCAAATAGTGGAATGATACACATAAATGACAATGCCCTTATGCCCCTTGAGCGAGTGAGGGTTACTACGGGTCATAGGATGAATGCCCTATTGCGATAATGGGCAAACAGGAAAAACTCGGTAAAAAGGTCTCATGAAGGAGGGCAAGAAAATCTTAATCTCATTGTGAGAAAAAGAGGCCCTCAGTTGATAGATTCTAACAATCTCAGGTTGGACTAAAATGTCAATGGGCCAGGTATGAGTAATGTTCCCCGTGTTTTCCTCAGACAAAACTTCATGCACAAAAATAGGCATTTGAAGTGGATGAGTCGATGCATGGGAAACAAAGGTTTCTAAACAAGGTGAAATCTCTCCAAGACTTGGCACAAACGAGGAACGATGATGAGCATCATTCCAGGGAGTTGCTTCAAGAGACATAACCTCGGTGATGCACTCGTCAGTTGGAAATGTCCCATTCAAGGGATCCAGGGAATCCATAGAACTAAGCCAAGGGGATTGTGAATACATGTCTATATGCATACTAAGATTAGCATAACTTTCAGAAGTGATCGCTGAAGCCAAAACAACAGCTTGATAGGCTTGTTCTACTAGGTTGAGCGACATGACATCGCCAAATGAATCAACTTGATTAGGATGAGGAACGATCCAAGGATCATGTGAAGTGGAGATCATGTTAACGGAAGAAATGTTTGGAAGTGGGAGAGAAAAAGTTCCCATAAGAGTAGAGTCTTTAAAAAGACCCACCACAACACTCTCATAAGGAATGTTAGTATTTCCCACATATGGCACATTGCCATTCAAAGAGCTATAAGAGAAAAAGGCTAACTGATCAATGGTGACTATTTTCCCCTCATGAGGAAAACGGAGCACACAGAACAACGTAGAAACCAAGCAAAACATAGCATGGGTCCAACTCCGACCAAGTAGAAGGTTATAATTCAAGTTGGCATCACAACTTCTACTTCTAAGCTAATAGTTTTCCCTTCCAACGTTATGGGCAAGTTTGTGAGAATACTGTATGGACGAGATCCTCTACCATCGAAGGATTCTAAGGTGTTAGGATATTGGGTGAGAGGTGGAGAGCCAATAGCTTACCAGCATGAGACAGACATGATGCAGGTGGAAGCACCCTCATCAACCATAGTCCTATGGATCGTCTTACCTTTGATAACGACTTGGATTAAAAAGGCAAGTTGATGTGCAAGACGTGGAACATGATTTTCCAGGTCAAAGGTGATCAAACTCGAATCAGTAGGGTCAATTCCTCCTATAGTGGATAGTAATGCTTTCCACTACGATGGGCAACTCTGGAGAACTTCCAAGGTATACATCGCTAAAGGTGATGGAGCTAGATATTCGATAATATTGTAATGCTGAGCAGTTCATGCATTCAGAAGCAGAGGAATCAAAGTCATCTCCAAAGGATTGAGTGATTAGCAATAGAGCGAGGTAGGCCACTCTCTCGCTGCATTTATTAAACATAAGCTAGGAAAGTGCATGTTAGTTTGTTTATTTTTTTGCTAGACACACTCATTTGGTTAGAGAAATTGCCTCTGTCCGCAGAGGGGATTTGCCTTCACAACAAAATGGTAACTCAACTAGGGAAAGCCCATAAAGATAAGATCAATATTTCCAAATGGGAAAGCTCGACCATATCAACAACAACCAATATCCAGCTCGGTGCTCTCGAAATTTCTAGTGCACGAAGCTTCTCCTCCAGTTTGGGAAAACTTGCCAGAAGAGGTTCAGCGCGGGTTTTCATCTCAAAATCCATGCTGGCAGTGCTAGGGTAAAATAGTGCAACCTACCATCAGCATGGGCATGCAGTGGGGCAAAACGCACACGCACTAAAATTAGGGTTTTAGGTAACCTTCTTCATAATTGACTCACGACAGTTTTCCTTTGGTTCTTCAAGGAGGTTTTGGTCTTTATATCATGACGGATATGCTGCACAATTGACAATGTTTTGGCAGTTCGAGATATGGAACAGGAATTGAACAGGAGGTGTGAAAAAATATTGTGTAACATTGACGGTTATGATTTTGTAGGAGATGGAGTCGACTAGGAAGATCGTGGCAAGTAGGAAGTTGGAGATATTTTGAAGCAAAAAGAGACAAGGTAGAGTGGAGCTTAGTAGGGGAAGAGATATTTTGGACAGCCATTAGCATGCATAGGATTGCTCAAGAGGATAAGAGAAACATATTAATGGCCTCTTAGGACAATTGGATCAGTTGGGAAGGAAACTGAGAGGGTTCCGAGTAGTTATAAGATAGCTCATTGAAGATGAAGCTGGGGTTGGATAAGTTGGTCTGGTGCACTAGCAGCAAACACAACTAAACATAAATGAAGTTGAGCCTTAGAGTCTATATATACACTAGTGTCATTTAGCTATAATCAGTTGGCATGTAGTTAAGTATGTCATTGCTTCGCAGCCTTATTTTAATGCCTTGGGTCTCTGATGATATGAGCTTAGGATTGATGGTTACCTTGTGGTTATTGTGGCTATGTAGCATTGTCATGAAAGGCCGACTAGCCTGTTGAATTAATCTATGTAGTCTTGGAAACCACGCCTCTTTTCTGAATATAAATATAGTGCTTTGGAAAGTTACTTTATTTCTTTGTTGCATATTTGTGTGAATGTTTTGCGTGTTAATTTTTGGTATCACTTACAATGGTTTAGAACTTTGTTGGTGGCTTCCAACTTTGATTAATAATCCAAATGTTGATATTATTAATATTTTTTGGAATGGTGGTTTATGGGGATGATCTAGTTTGGTATGGACTCGTATTATTGGGTGTGTGATACCTTTTTGAATGAGCGTAAAGACGGATAGAGGGTCGAAGTGTTGATTCAAGTCGGGTGTCAATAAACGAATTGTCGAAATCTAATGTTAACTCTGCCTTCAATTTAGTGAGCCCATGTCGAGGGTCTCACACTGCACCCAGTTACGGTGTTGCGATTTAGGTAAACAGGATCAACAACATGTGCAATGCGTAGTAACCACTAGGTGTTGTAGCATGTGCCAGCTAGGAATAATGTGTCAAAAACCATAAGAAAATCTTGTCAGACTATAGAAACTTGGTTCTGACAGTTGCCCATTAGCGTCTAGGGTGAGACTTCACTCACTACATGGGTGTTGTTGAAAGGGTCGATGTTAAGCGGGTCTTTGTTGGCCATTGTGTCGCAAATCTTGGGTCTGTGAGAATCTCGCACACCAACAAATGGTTCCATTGTCAAGACTAGGATGGTTGTGTGATAGGGTTGTCTACTAGGAATGTGGAAAATGTGGAACCCAACAAGGGTGGGAATTACACAGTGGTTTAGAGGGAAGTTGTGCGAGTTCACTGTGAAAGAGATTGGAGACAAAAACCAAAACTCAAAGAAATGGCTATAGAAGTACATGTTTACCAAATTCCATGAAATATTCTTTGGAGAGTTTCTAAAATATTTTGATGGAGTGGGTTCAATGACTGAAGCACAACAACCTGATGTATCGACACGACGAGCCAAGGAATTTGACATCGAAGGAGGTACATCAGCTTCAAGCGGTAAGCAACAAAACTTCTTGTGTTGTCGATTGTTTGTTTGAAAGTGTTCTTGAAGGATCTATTGTGGAGTTTGTAGTGGAAGCGTCAATGTCCTATACTACAATGAAGCAGAAATTTTTGAAGGGACCAAGAGGGAGGTTTATAAGGTCAATCCCATTGTTAATAAAGATGATGTTGTATGACCATGGTGTTTTGCCTCCGGAGTTTGATTCCATGAGCAACTAAGCTACCCACGTGGAGAGAAAAGTGGGGGACTCAACGAAGATGGTCTAAGAAGGAAGAAAGGGAAAGAGGAAAACAAACTACGGTGGAGGCCGACAATGGGCTCAAAACTATGTATAAAAAGGAAAAGGGAAGGAATGAGCAAGAGTGTTATGAGGATGGCACTTTGAGGAGCACTAAGAGATATAAACAAGGTGACATGGGAGGAGGTGTTGAAGGCTCGAAAAATTGGGACTCCAATAAGGGGGATAACCACCCGGTCCGGACCTTAGTGCAGCTCCTTTTTCGTTTGGAATAGTGGCTCCGACTGGGGATAATGGGACCAGTTTCCCAATCTATTTATGATGTTTGTGCTAACGGGATGATATTTTTCTTTTTTGGGGTTTTATGGGGTGAATACTTGTTCTAAATCTAATCTATCTTCTAACTATCATATGCAATCTATCATAATCAAAGAAAACATCTAACTTTAAAAAACTATCCCAGGAATAATGTTTACATATGCAATCTAAAATGATTTCCAAAAGCGATTGATAATGAAGATCATTCAATCACAATAAGAAGAGAATCCATTTAAGAATGATCATTTCGTATGAAAAGTTAGCCAAAACAATATGAGAAATATATCACATAAAGAGTCATCACCATACAAAAGTGCAATAATGATAACTGAACATTTAAACTTTCATACATAAATAACTGAAAATGATTTATTGCTTAACACACAAGTAAAAAGCATTAAGAGATAAAAGTACCATTTGTAATACGTCCTACTCATGAGCTCCAGCAATATCGATCTATCTTCAAATCACTTAACATCAACTAAGAATACAAAAGTGCAATTTCAGTAGCAAATGTTAAACTCAAGTAGAAAATAAATCCCGTTCCATTAATTTTATCAAAATCTCCTCAGTGGGGGGCAAGATGCATGTTCTGAAGAATGTTTTTGATAAAACTCTAGACCCCTCTCTAAATGCACGAGAGGAGTTTAAATACTAATCTATGAAATCTAAAAATAAATATTACAAAAATAGATGAGGAGGTTTAAACGACCTACCTCACTTTAAGAAAAAATAAACAAAAACAAAAACAAAATAGGTCTATGAATAATCCTGCATATGATTCTTTAGATTGCAAATATCCAGCATCGATTTTAAGAGTGTCAGTTGGCCGACTTCAGCTTTTAGTTGTCCTGCAAATACGACATTGGTGAGAGCTGGCACTATCTTCTCGACGGAAGTCATCAGGCACTTCAAGGTCATCCATTGGCTGTGTGGTTTCAACAGGTACTACTTGTAAGCTTCCCAGTTCAATCTGTTTACCTGTTTAATTGCCTCTGCCCTTTCCTCTGCTGCTTGTTTCCATACTGCTTGAAGCTGTTGTGCTTTTGGAAGAAATCAAGGGGTGGTTTCTGCTACCAAATTAGCCTTGTGTAGATTTTCATTTACGCATTAGATGACATTGTTCGCTGCTGTCACTGCATCCTCCATTGCATGTTCTGTCTCCCTTAGCTGAGAATCCCATTTCGCAAATAAAATTTCTTTGTGCAATTCTTCAATTTTGGGCATGTCTGCTCTTTTCCTTTCTTCGGATTTCTGTTAGTTTAAGAAGTCTGAGACTTTCTTAAGAAATGAATCATATTCAAGTCGTAATTCCATGACTTGATTTGTAATATTATCGCTCATTTTGCAGTGTGAATTCCACTGCGAAATCTTCTGGCATAATAGTTCTTTCTGTTGCAAGAGTTGGGAATTGAGACCAAGTGCCTCTGTGACAAACTGTCCAATTTTGGGATCATCTTTATGCAGTTCTATTATACTCTGTAATTGTTCTTCTCTAGTAGCTAAACTACTTTAATGTGCCAACTGCATTTGCTGAAAGTCTTGTTGAAGTTTTGCCAGTTGTGTTTCTGCTTGTTGATTGATGTTGACTTGATGTAACTGTTCTTCCAAAAACAAAATCCTATCTTCTTTTTCTTTAAACAACGATTGTACTTCTGCCGCCTTGTCAATAGTTGTTGAAGTGTATGTGCCTGTGACCTATGAGAGCTTAGTGAGATTTGTCAATGGATCTATAGATGGGCCTTTCCAAAGAACATCCAAAGGTTCATCCTCGGGAGCGAGCACAGAATCCAACTTTCTTTTCTTTCTTTGCCTTCTGACGATAGCTTTATGTTGAGGGTTGTAGAATACATCTAGAGGAGGAATTTCCTCTATTCTTAGTACAATCTCAAATGAGGGAGCAATGGGAATGTGCTCCATTTCCTGAGCGTTAACAACCCTTTTAATTACCATTTCCATGGTCGTCTCTTTTGGGTTTGTTGGTGGCTCTGCGCTTTGTTCTTCTGTGTTAAGGATCTTATTAAAATTTTCCCATTCTTCTTCTAGATCAATTACGAGCGGCTTTGCTTGCTTTGTAAGAGGAGTTGAGGCTTAAACTTGTTTTACAAACAAATTCTGCTGATTAGGCTTTGTTGTGCACTGGACTGTGTCTTTTACTGACTCCTCGTTCTTATTGTGTTCACTCTTTGACGTTTTTTTAGATTGATCGCTAGACTTTTCTATTGATTCTTTTTCAGAACTTGTTTTGGATTTCTCCTTTGAATCTTCACTTATGCTTACACTGGGAGTAGGATCTTTTACTGTTTCGATGAGTAATTGATCCAATGGGACCTTAGATAACCTCTATTTTCTATAATTCTCAAAAGTTTGGAGACCTTCTTGGTCAAAAAGAATTTGTGCCATATGTTGCACCTCTTTGAAGGTGTTTTTTTGTAGGAAACATCATCAAAGAGAACTTTTTCATAAGTAAAAACTCTTATTTTAACCATTTTATTAAAATCGCTTACAATACCAAAGGGATCATATTATCTTCCCGGGAACTTGGGTAGTTGTAAAGATAATACATTATTAACTTCTTTGAAAGCATGTCCTAAGTCATGCAATGCAAATGCTCCGCATGTTACCGGGAATTGAGGCCAAAGGGCCTTCTTGGAACCTTTCAGTGTTTTTCTCATTCCTCCCTCACCGCATGTCTGATAGGCTATCTCCCTAGCCATCAGTTTGTCTAGGACGTAAAAAGGTAGCACATGGGGCAAGGAAATATTGCCAAAAACTCTGATATATGTGAATAATTCTTCCCCAAGCCATCTCGCTACAACGAGAATATCTACCTCAGCTTCTTGGGAAAACCTTGGGGCATCTCTGTTGTAGATCTTTGTATGAATCGGGAGTATAACTTCGTGACAAATTTTGAAGAAATGTGGCACGAAATTTGATTCCCACATGACTTTGTGATCAATTTGAATGGGAAGTGGATTTTGAACCGTCCACTTCCATCCCATAACAGGAAATTTGGAAACAAAACAAACAACGTCCATAACATAGGCGCTCATAAAAAATGGAGGGTAAACCCTTGAAGAAATGCTTCTTTTTCTTTTGTATTCTAAAATTGCAGTGGCTAAATTATCTGACTGGATTTGGGCCCAATTCATTATTGTAGCATTGATAGCTACATCCACTAGGGGTAACCATTCTAATGAAAATTTGTTGTTGTCTGGTTTACCAAGCAGTCTACAGAACATAACAGCAGCAAAACAGTAAGGGGAACAAAGAGAACCAGTGGCGTACATATCGTTTTTATCTTTTTTGAGTCTTTCCTCATTGTTTAACCAATGCTTGGTGCATTCTGCCAAGTCTTCATTCTCCTTGGCAAACTTATTAACAAATTGCTTATTGTAGATAGCCTGGGGCTCTGGTAGATGGTACATGAGTCTCAGGTTGTCTAGGGTAAATGATCCCATTACTTTTTGGCTTGCTGTCTTGAATTTTTTGTTAGATATGTCCACGTCGTCTATAATCCACTTAACCATGTTGTTGTAAGGGAGTATCTTTGGCCTTGCAGCAATGCGATGCAAAAATGAGCATGCAAGCTCAGTCAAAGAAGCATCAGAAGAATCGCGTCCATCCGTTGTAACTGTTACTTCCATAATTCTCGGTTGTTCCTTCTCCAATAACTGATACATAGTTTCCCACGTAGATGTCCCTACATCCCGATTAGAGGTAGTGTATGTGAACAATGGGGTCATTTCTGACTTTTCAGAAACGGGTGCCTTTCCTTTCTTCACAATTTATTCATATGTTGTGTTCTGTGTGTTCTTCGTGAAAGTTGCAAGCATAGAGAAAAATATGATAAAAATGATAGTGAATGCAGGAATAATCAATAGAAGGATGAAAATAAGGTGATGGAGGTTTTTTAATTCTAAATCATATCAAAATATATCAACTTACGCCAAATGGTCATTTACATTGATCCTAATCATTCTTTTAATAAATGTCCACTAATGAACCATTATGCTAAACTTTAATGTTCATAACTTCACATCGAAAGTCGGGAAGTACTCTCCTAGAACCCTGAGCCCTTTGAGTTGCGATAAAAGCGATTTTGCGATTTGCTTCGCAATATCGTAGATCGCTATATCGCAAAAATTGTTTTCGTTAAAAACATCGCCATATGAGTTCCTGCGATACGCGATTTTGCGAGATGCTATCGCATTTCGGTATATTTGCTTATGCTTTATCAAGTAGCGTCGCGCATTTGAAACTGCGATGCGATAAGGTTATAGGATTTTATGATTTTGCATTTTCACGGATCGCATTTTCAAGGGGTAACTTTTATAAGGGAGGTCCACCGTAATTGCTTTGCGATGTGAGAATAATCTTCTTAAAGCGGATCTTTTAAAGGTTTACTTTAATATTCACGACTTTACGTTATAAAGTTATTCTTAGGATTTTTTAATCATGTAGCACTTTCTATAAGAAACTTATAGTTTGTGAAGTTTTATGCGCTTAAAGTATGAAAAGGTAAATTTCCATGTTTTAGCAAGTTCCACTTTGACATCTTATTTTATTCTAAAAACAAGAAAGGCATGATTAAATGCTAAGATTTGATTTTTTTGGAAGGGTCCCCATTTATTAATGTTATTGCTAAAATAAATAAATGTGGGGGTCGTTGATAGGCACAACAGGAGATTGGTCGGCATCATTACCTACCGAAGTAGGAGCCCATAGGGAGGCGCTAGGAGAGGCCATCGTAGGACAAGGAGTAATTCTAGTGACCAGAGCTATGAAGGGACGCAGTTCGACACACACAAATGAAAGCAGGAGAAAGGAAGCAACTAATTCCATGCATTACAGAAGATTTGAAACTGGAACAACAAAGAGGCCATGCCTGAGGTTAAACCCACCACCCCACACACATCTATAGACTAGGAGGTAAACACTCAACACACTTATTCAACTACTGTGGAAGGTAATTGTAGTCGGGGAAGAGGAAATATTAGTAGTAGTGGAATTGGCCTAGTTATAGAAGGGGCGATGCAAGGTATTCAGAATCAGGATGGTGCGCAGTTAGGTGCAAATTTCTTTAGTAGTACGACAAGCGCAAGAGGAAGTACCACGCAGACTACCATGGCGAGCATAGATTTGAGGATGCCCATGTTTCACAGCGTTGGGACTGAAAACCCAAAACAACCTTTGTTTGTGTGTGAGGTTGTTTGGATAACTAAAAAAATCCAAGGTGAGGCCATGAAGATTGCACACCTGGAAGCCATGTTTAGTAATCGTGCACTGACTTGGTACATGAAGTTTAAAAGCGAGACTTCAACTAGACAAAAAAGGACCCTAGTTCAGACTAAACAAATGCTAATAAGAGAATTTCAGATCCCCAAGTATGAGTCTCAATGTATTAAAGAACTTAAGGAGATCAAGAAGAGTCCAGGAGAATCCATATGGGACTTCGATCAATGGTTTAAAGTGTTGAAGGATAGGATGGCATTCGAAATTTCATATGCACAACACAAGGAATGGTTTATTGCAAGACTGTAATTGCACATCAGTATACCCTTCATGCAGCAAAGGATCGGTACACAGTAAGAAGCATTGGATTTTGCGTTGAGTTTAGAAGCCTCACCAACAAGTGGAGGGGAGAACAATGGTATGACACAGGTGCAGTCCCAACTAGCTGCGAGATTACACCAACCCTTGCACCATAATCTGTTACAATTGAAAGAAGCAAAGACACTTAGTTCAATATTGCACCGATGATCCAGGTGGATGTTGGTAGCCACCCACCTATTCCACTTGAACCCCTACCATTGTCTCTTTCAGTTTTTCAGTTTCCTTAATTGTAGCACAATTTACTATTTTTGGCATTTTTCAAGTCCTCGACTTCCAGAGCCATTTTGAGGCACTAAATGATACTTTTTGGGAAAATTGAGGCTTAAACCTAGGTTGGCCACTCGAAAGTTCTATTCATTGGATAGATATTCCTAGCGAGGTGTTGTGCGCGTCAAACAGAGATCGTATGCCAACGTTATGACCCCAGGAAGTTGATGTACCAATTTACCGAAATGAGGCCCATAGTTTTGGTGCTTCATCTCCTAGGGTTAGGTTTTTGGATGTTTAGAGTTTTCCATTGTTTTTCAATAATAAATAGGCCTTTGAGCCTCATTGTAAAACAGTTCAGAGGCATGTAGCCGCCACATCTCTTCTCAGAGATAAGTTACCATCGCCCGTGCTAGTCTTATTTCCATTATGTTTGTAAGAATATTTCAGTGTTTGATAGTAATGAAATGAAGTGTTATTTTTGTTACATCTCTATATTTATGGTTATATCTGTGATTTGTTGCCCTCCTGTTTAAGTTTGGATTAGTGGTATTAGAGAAGTCTGCTCTTTGTCTGTTTTTCTTGCATGTACTGAACGAGATCAGGATATAAGGAATTAGGGCTCGAGCTGGTCGAACCTTTGCAAGACCAACCTTGAAAACCCCGACGACCTCCCATGGCGAAAGAGAAGAAAGACGATGAGGGAAGAGATCCTTTCAAAATCTTGGTCGAAGAAGCCCTCGAGCAAAAGAGGAAAGTGATGATGGACAACTTTGCCCAAATCCTTCAGCAGCTACCCAAGGGTGGCGCATCTCCTTCCAACATCTACTCTGGAAGAGCCACACCCTTTAAGGTACAATTTAACCTTGACATCCTGATATTTGAGGGTTAGATAGATGCAGATGTCATAGATAAATGGTTAAATCTTCTAGAAGGATATTTTATGTTCATGATTTTTCCAGCTGGGAAAATATTACTTTTTATCTTCTCAAAGTCGCCCCCCACGTCAAGGACTAGTGGGGAACCTACTGTGAGAAGAAGGATGAAAGTACACCCTCACTATTTTCGGTCGCACCCACTTGGAATTCATTCCAGGATGCCATCAAGGACTAGTACTACCCTGTCAGCAGCAATGAGGATAAATACATAAAGTGGACCACGTTGCGGTAGGGAAGGGACCAAGAAGTGTTGAAGTTTACCAATGTTTTTCCTACGCTTCGCACAAAGTTGGGTATCAAGGATTCTAAGAAACATTTGGTACTCAAGCACCGTGGCTGCCTACATAGGTACATCCAGGATGAGATGGAGGTCATGGACATCTCCTCACTTAGCACGACGTACCGATACGTTTTCAAGATTGATCAGAAGTTTAAACAGAAAAAACGAGACGTTGGATCTACGAGACCGAAGCAAGGGAAAGGCGCCCCCAAACAACATATCAAAGGGCAAAGACAAGGTGAGGTGACCTAGGATAACCCACTAAATCTGTAAGCAAAGAACAACACCACAAAGACAAAGAAGGACATGGGAAAGTGGTGTGAGTTTGATAAGAGCTCCACTCACAACACAAGTGAGTGTCGAGCCAAGCAGTCACTGGTGGCCGAGCTGAAGGCTTCCAATTCAAATGCATGTTCCAACTTTGAGTCAAAACCCGATAAGGGGAATGACAAGGGAAGCAAATCATTGACGTGGAGCCCAATGCCATTGTGGCCACCACTAAGATCCAGAAGATTGAGCCTGAGGATCCAAGGGGGAACACCTATTCCACTCATAGATGTGGGTGAAGGGTTCTCTGCTACAGTTAATTGTCAACAGTGAGATCCAAAAGAACCTCATTTCAGCAAAGGTGCTTAAGCGACTGGGCTTATCGACTACAACACATCCGCGGTCGTACACCATTGGTTGGCTTCCCCAAGGACGAGATCTCCACGTCAGCTAGTAGTGTCACCTTCCCTACAACATCAAGCCTTTCACGGATGAGGTACTATTTGATGTTGCTCCTCTTGAAGTTTGTGATGTATTATTAGGACAACCATACTTGTGGAAGTGACATGTTGTATATGAGTCTAAACCCCTCTTTGTTATTATTTCTTTGGGTAGTAAGTTATACAGGATACCGGAGGTAGCCCCACCTACCACCATCTCTTTGATCTTTGCTAAGCAATGCAGTAAGAGCATCTCCCAGACTAGGAAATTTGTTTTCTTTCTGATTCGCTCTCAAATTAAGGGGAAGATCGTAGCCACATCCATGGCCCTCGGTGAGGGTTCCTCCACGTAACAGAAGTAGGTGGATACTGTTGTGTAAGAATACAAGGACATCTTCTCCTCACCCACAAGGGTACCCTTGCACTGTCAAGTCATACATTTGATCGATCTAACTCCCAGAGCACCTCTATCCAACAGGCCGATATATCCATTCTAGAAAATGAAGAGATGAAGCGAAAAATCTAGGAGTTGCTGCAAAAAGGGCACATCCGACCAAGTTCCTCGCTTTGTGAGAGCTTGATTGTACTTGTACAGAAGAAGGTTGGGACCTAGATTCTCTGCATTGATTATCGGGCACTAAACAAAATCAATGTCAAGAACAGGTATCCTATTGAGTATGGAGCAAGATTGTTTAGAGGTCTTTGTTTCAGCCGGATGTATACCCCAGGAAGTTTGTACACCCCTCCACGCAGGGGGGGTACAGGGGGGGCTTGTCCCCCCTGCGAGGGTTCGGGGGGGCCGATCCCCCCTTGTTAGGGGGTCTGGGGGCCAGAGGTCCCTCGGCGGGGGTTTCGGGGGCAGCGCCGCCGAAGCTAAAAACATATGTAAAATTGCCTTGTAAAAGTATAGTAATTTCTAGTCAATCTGGGCCGTTCATTAGACAGATGATCTGACAGTAGAACTTATGTTTAGTTTAGGGTTTTTTTGCCCTAGAAGGCAACCCCTCTCTTTGTATGAGGGCATTGTATTTGAGGCTATGTAATACATGTGTATTCTTCGAACGAGAAGTAGAGAGGTGAGATTGTGAGAGAAAACAGAAGATATTACAGCGGATCTGTTGTAGGTTGTGTCTCTTCATTTTGTTGGATAATAGAAAGGAAGGACTGGCTGTTGGGGGTGGACGTAGCCCAAACTGGGTGAACCACGTATATCTGTGTCTCTCTTGTTTTATGCATTTTCTGTGTTTATATTTCTGCAATATTTTATGTGTTCCATTGCTCCATAATATATAATTTTCTAACGACTGGTATCAAAGCCGAAGGTCTATTTGGCTAATAAACTCGCAGGAAAGAAGGGTTCCTCGTTTGAATGGAAGCAATAGCGGAAGATGGTAAGTTTAGGGTCAAGAAATTTAATGGCCAAAACTTCTCGTTGTGGAAGATGTAGATGGAAGATTATCTGTATTAGAAAGATCTATACCTACCATTGGGCGTAAAAACAAAGATGCCGACGGGTATGACAGATGAAGAATGGAACCTTCTTAATCAAAAGGCACTCGGAACAGTACGGTTGTGCCTCACAGTGTCGATCGCCTTCAACATTTCGAAGGAAACAACGACAGAGGGTTTGATTAAGGCGTTGGA
>APFE031550959.1:0-16992 GCA_000404065.3 Pinus taeda
CGAAAATGGAGTGGCAAGTGTTAGAGGGGAAGCTTCTGGAAGATTCCATGATCTTCCACCTCGCATTTTTGTCCCTGCCATTTGTCCATTCCCGACCATCGCACCCTATAGAGAGGAAAAACAATACGCATTGCACCCTGTACATTGGGAAGGTGATATGAATCACACCCTCTACATTGAGCTTTCAGTATGGTTGAGTTTTGACCATTTATGAGCAGTTTTGAGTGGAGAACTTCTGGGAGATGATGTAATCAGTTGACTTTGTTCCTTTAGGCAATGAAGAAACACTTTTATGGACTTAAGAGCCCTCATTTTATGGACATTTTTGATTGAGGTTGAAGTGCCCAAAAATTTCTATAACAATATTTTGCACAGTTGTCAATGTTTTGGCACTTCAGGATATGGAACAAGAAGTGAATAGGAGGTGTCACAAAATACTTTGTAATAGATGCCCCCTAAAGCATGAAAGCGGAATAAGGAGAGATGACTGAGATGATTTACAAGTCAATGAAAGGATGAAAACAACACCACCAAGAGACCTACAAATCAAGAATATACATATACATATACATATCTGACATCTCTGATGATCATGACTATTGATACATGAATAGACATATAATAATACATGAATCCATAGTATGGAGACAACCATCCGAATAGAAGGGATCATGTGTATGGATCCATGGTATGATCGTGGCCATTCTAATAGAAAGGATCATGAATATGGACCCACGGTATGGTCACCACCATCCGAATAGAGGAATCATGTGTACAATCATGAATAACTCATAACTCCATGCAACCTGGATCTTATCAGAAAGAATCTAGGTTCTTAAGCTCTGTCTTGACCCAATCAATGTAAAAATTCTAACATGTGAATAGATGTGTTGATGTCAAACATAGTAGAAAACCACCTGATTATAGGTCAATGATGAAAACTATTAACAAGCACGAGAGAAACCACCAATAATGATAATTACTCTCAAGGTAAAATCAACACAATCCATGAATGTGAATAGTGAAGCTAAATTCAAATAGTGATGGAATCATTTGATCGAAGGTCAATGATGTAAACCTATCGTTGAATGCAAATAACTTTCCATTGAGGCATGCAAGCTCTAAGGTACTGGAAGGGAGTTTCTAGATCATCTTCTTGGATAATGAGTTGAAGTTGACAGGAGGTGATTTGTCAAAGGAGGGCCATAATGAATCCCACATCATCAACACAAAGCAAAAGGATGTAGTAGAGTAGATAAGTGTGATCAATGACTGTGGGGGAAAGTTAGATAATGTACAAGCGGTAAGGAACTGTAGATAGGACTTCTCTTGAACATATTGACGACATGAATCCAGAGTTTGGTAGCATTTGACTCAACATAGGATTAAAGGTTAGGATGATGAAATGGTATAATCAGATGAGAGGAAAAATGGATTTCCCAAACCTATGAGGACAAGTGACTAAGTGAGGATGTCCCAAACCAGACACAAGCAACATATGAGTGTCATGTTCAAGAGCGACATGTTGCCTTTATAGAATACAAGAGATGTTCACTTTCGCTTTTTCCCTCACCATTTCTGGTGAGTAACCCATATATTTTTTTATCGCAAACTTGAAGGGGATAGCATATGCTTGCCATATAAGTTCATCCTTTGGATGAATCCATCCTAGTAAGTTTTATGACTCCTAGGAAGGAGAAAATCGATCTCGTCATGGTGAGAAGTCTTGCATTGTTTATGTTTTACGAGTTTGACGAAGGTGAAACTTGACATATTTTTCATGTTTAGAGAGCTTGAAAAAGAAGAGGAAAAGAAAACTCCAAAGGTCCCTTTGTGTAAATTGTCTCTAGAACCCAAAAAGGTACAAACCAATATCCAAGAGAACCTCTTAGCCATGTTCAACTAATGTATTTCTTTTTCATACAATAGTCTATCTCAGTCCGGAAAAGGGTTAAACTTATACTGAGTAGACATCATTTCATTTACTTTAACAAGTTCGAAATGACTAGTACTTGAAAATATTTTGATTTTTCGAGAGTTAGAAAAGAGCTTAAAGATGACTCTAGGAGTTTGTTTCTTTGTTTATTTTTTAAGAGTCTAAAAGGTGATAAAATAGAACTTGTTGAATCTGTCAAAATAAATCACCGTCACTAAGAATACATGACCTGTCACTGCATAAGGAAACGCACATTACCTATTTCAAGGAAAAATGTTGGGATGGGGTCCCGTAGGTTAGATTAGGGTTAAGATAACCCAAATTTTGGTATAATTTTGTAAATGATGTAAAGTCTCCATGATTTGTGGATGCAGAGCACGTAGATGAATAGGAGTAAAAGGGGCTTATCCCCTTGTTTTATGTAAAGTTTTAAGTCAGTTTGAGATTCACCCATGGTCTGTGGACCATGGCATTGTATGAAAAAGTCTATAAATTGTGAGTCTTAGCGAAAAGGAGAAAAAGTAAGGAGAAGTAAGTAAGCGAATTGGGTCAATTGAAGAGTCTAGGGTAGGAAGGCTCTGCTTCCTATGCTTAGATAGGGAAAGAAAGGCCCCATAGTTGAGTGCGCGGAACCTCATAGTTGAATGTGTGGACCCTTGCAACTCTATGCGTAGGGTAGTTTTGAGTGGGTAATCTATAAATTGAGATCAATAAAAACAACTTTTTGAAGAGTTATTGGGTATTTCTGTTCATGTCTATTTGTGTTATATGTCATTGATGAATGAATTGATTTATGAAATATTGATTGAATGCTACATGATTCTCTTGAATAAGTCTTAATAATGTATGCAGTGCATGTTTAAATACGTTCACAAAGAGTTTGATGGCTCCTCATAACTTAAGTATATTTGCGTGAACATCAAGTTAGATTGCTTTTTGATGCGTGTAAGTAGGTGAGTCAAATGTTAAAAGTCTGCAAGGGCTAATCGTAGACCTTCGTGAAAGTCTGAAGGCTATTTTAACAGAGTTTCCATAAGGTTCCCTAAGGTTTTACCGATCTACGTGAAGGTAGATCCAAGGCGCTAGAAGACATCACACTAGTATCTGGATGAAAAAAACTTAGTTCTTGCATCCCCCCCTACTACTTCAGGTGAGACTGTAGCTTGTGCTATATAGGTTTTTGCTGAAAGAGCTAGTAGTGTAGGATTTTGTTGGTTGGTGCAACTAACTTCAAACCTGGGTTAGGACCCCCTAAGCCAAAAAATGGTTCCGTTGTCGAGATCAAGATCTGCTTGAAAGAGATGTGTGATGTCGCATTATTGGAGTCTGACCAAGATATAAATTGAAAAGTGGTTGGATTGGAATACTCATGATTTCATGGTGCAAGAAAACAATAATCCACACCTATGAAAGGAAGAGTGGTTGAAGAGGTACCTATATACAAAGATACACGAGATCTTCTTCTGCACTTTTCCCACTGAACTATACCAGTGGTTAGCCAAATTAACAGCCAATCAAGGAAGGTGGAAGCTCGATAGTCCTATAGTGTGGAATATATAATTAGTGCGATGACTAAAAGCCTCTGAAAACAAGATCATGTGGCCCGTCGATCATTGGATGGATCAAATTATAGGAGGGTTTATTACAAAATTTGAAGTTGATACCTAAGTCATCTATAGCGAAGATTCTTCAAGGGACCATGAGGTAAGTATTTAATACATTGAATACTTGGATTAAAATGTTGTTATGTGAAAAATAGGTGATGCCATTACCTTGATGTTCGGAGCTACGTGAAGTGGATGATTCTTTAGAAATTGCAAAGGATCAGGACCAAAATATAGTCCACTGATTGGACCCCATTCAAATGATGATGAAGGGGCAATATAGACTACGCTGTGAAGCACTGTTCAACTAATCACTCAGGGGATTCCTAGAAAAGATCATCCATCCACCCCACCTCTACCTCCACCTCCACTACACACACCTTTGCGCACCCCTCCACCTCCACCTCTACCCTTCAATGTGGCAAATGCAATGAAGATGCTGGCACATAGAAAGCGAAAAGCCAGAGCAGTTCTGGTTTGTTGTGAACACTATATGGACCACACAAGAGATTACTAATGACAATATAAAGAAGGCACAGTTGGTTACCTCTCTGCAGGATCGTGTGCTAACCTAGTACATTAAGTATTGCTTTGATAATCCTCTTGCATCACTAGCAGAGACTAAGACAACTTTCAACAAAGAGTTTAGTAAACCTAAATCTGACTCCTAGCCAGTAATTGGATTTAAAGATATCATGATGAGAGTTAATGAGATGGCTTGGGAATTTTATCAGAGGTTGAAGTGTCAGATTAGAGAGGCTAACATGCAGATCATAGATGGACAACATTGTGAATGGTTTATAGTGTTTCTTTTGCCCCACTTGAGAATTTCTCTATCACAATAGAAGATAAAAACACATGAAGAGGCCTTGGATATCACAATGAGGCTATAAGCATCACCTATTCAGGACATGAACCTAAGAGTAAAACATATCCACTCACAATTAGCAAGCTTGCACCTAGAATTACAGAGTTTGAAGAAAGATAAGGAAACTAAACTAGAAGTATGCGCAGAAGTCTAGTGTTTGAAGTGCAAGGGCCATGGGAACAATAAAGGTCATTTTCTCATGTATGTGAATTATATTACAGGAGGTGGACCAATTCCCCTAAAGCCAGAAGCCCCAGCAAGGCCATGCATGGGGGCTACACTGGTGTGCACCATTTGTCAAGTTACTGGGCAACATGTGACGGACAATTACCATTTACTTCAGAATTTTGTTCAGACACCGCAAAAATTGTTCTATAAGTTCTGCAAATCTATGGGCCACGATGAGCGCCACTGTCGAAGCTATGAGTTGATGATGGAAATAACACTTATGTAGCGTATGCAAGAAGAAAATCGACCTCCACCTCAAGGCACCAAAGGAGCACACAAAGGATATCAGGGTCGAGGAAGAGATTGTGGAGGAGGAGGACCTGGTAGAGGTCGCGGTCAGATTATCTACTACAATTGTAGACAGCTGGGGCACTATGTGCGAGAGTGCCAGAAACATACACACCCATCATGTCAATACTGTAGATAGTTTGACCATACTATAGAAGAATTCCCGACGTTGATAGCTAAAATTAAAGAGATGAAAATGCAGCCTCAACAGCCTATGTAGAATTTACAGATGATGAGGGCTGACCCCTGTGAAGAAGATTAAAGTGTTAATATTGTGCTACGAAGTGGAATGACGACTGGCATTGATAAAGGTAAACAACCTGAAGAAGAAGGATGAGTCCACAAAGTGCCAAAGAAAGAAGCCGACTTTGATTTGGATTACGCTAAGGAAACATTTATGGAAGCTAGGAAGGGTTTAGCTAAGGCCTCCACCTCAAGAAGTCAAGACAAGGTGCAAGAAATAAGTGCGCTTACAGAGGTTTATCCTTCTGAAATCACTACATTTTTGGAAACTTGCATGAAACTTATACACGATAGAAAAGTTGTGGAAGGCCTGTAGGATTTAATAAATAAATGTGCCAACAAAGAGAAAGTCCCAGATGAACACCATGTGGTCAGAAAAATTGGCAAGCATAAGGCATGAATAGGGCGAGAAATGAGGCTAACAACATAGATAGGAGATTATGAAATGGATCAGGTCATCTTGGATATAGGCTCCGATGTGAATGTCTTACTGAAACAAACATGGGAAGGAATGGGGTGATCTGCACTGCAATGGTCTCCAATTTAGCTCAGAATGGCGAACTAGAAGAAAATCATTCCCATGGGATGGCTCTATGGAGTAATAGTTGATATTGAAGATGTGAGTGTGGTAGTTGACTTTCAAGTTATAGAAATTTTCGATGACAATGATCCCTACCCCATGCTCTTGGGAATTGATTGCGCTATTGATATGAATAGAGTAATTATTTTGAAGAAGAGGATAATGTTGTTTGAAAGAAAGTTGCTCAGGGTTATAGTGCCTTTGGACCCTGCAAAAGGGCGACACTATATTGAACCAGTCTATAATTATGAAGAAAGTGAGATGAACTAGATCAAATATACAAGATACTGGCGTGAGATCAGGACTATATCAATCCAATGGTAGATGGGCGGATTGCATGGGACTGGGAGAGTTCCTGCACCTCGGATTCAGATGAATAATTAGAAAATTAGCATAATCACTTACATGAAGTTTCCACATTGTGATGCAATATGATGACTAAGGTGTTGCACTGTGTTTTGTCGGAGGTAAGGAAGTTACCTTGTTATGATAGTTTAACTAAGGCAGATCTATTTTTGGATGAATTTGAGTGCGAAGTCCCTGAATACAATGACTTCCAAGCATTATAGTTGGCACGACACACTATGCCTACATGATGGTGGGGTACGCATAAGGATAGTTTTGCTAGATGGTGAGATTACAGAAGAATGATGAAGCTACGGTTTGGGCATGCTAACACTAGAATGATTGAGAAATATAATGGAAGGGACGATCCGTGCTATCACCTAGCAAAGTGGACTAAAGCATGGGGAATAGAACCACAACTAGAGTGGGTACACATATTTTGTCATACCTTAGATACCATCCCCATGAACTGGTATCATGAAATGTAGCTCTTCCATGGCACCGCAGAATGGGATGTATTGAAGGAGGGGTTATTATTGAATTTTGGTTTTGAGGATAGGTTTACAAGTATCGATGAAGCACTGCAGGAAATTAAAACGATTATCTTTAGAACACCGACAAAACCCATGGAATGGACCCAACCAGACTGGAGCACCCAGTCGTGCCATGCACTAAAATGCTATAATGTGACCACTGAGGAGGAAGAAGAAGACCTGAGGAACATCAATATTATGGAGGCAGAAGGGCATCGTGAAGTTGAGGGGCCACAAATAGAAAATCCAGACTCCCTGCACCTTTGAAAACAAAGCAAGTAAACATTGGCACTTAGGAAGAACTGAATTTTGTCAAAGTTGGAGATTACTAGTATGAAACTACAGTAGATAAGGTTGTTGAATTACTTCGTGAATACCAAGATCTTTTCCACACTAATTTCTTGAATTTAAAGGGGATACTCAACAATTTAGGTGTTATGAAAATTACATTGAAGCTAGATGCGAAGCCTATTAAACAGAGGCCTTAATCCTAAGTATAAAGAAAAGGTGCGCTAAGAGCTAGATCAGATGCTGGAGGTAGGCATCATGAAACCTGTTGAAGAATCTGATTGGGTGAGCCCAATGGTGGTCCAAGAAAATAAGAAAAAGGGTGAAATAAGGATCTGCGTAGATCTGCGAAAGCTTAATGATGTATGTGTCCATGATCCATTTCCGATGTCGTTCACAGACGAAGTACTAGACAATGTTGGAGGGCAGGAGGCCTATTACTTTACTGATGGGTTTTTAGGGTATCATAAAATCAATATCACACTAGGGGATAGAAGCAAAATGACCTTCACAATGGATTGGGGTTATTTTCAGTACATTGTGATGCCTTTTAGACTAAAGAATGTGCCTATGATATTTTCCCACATAATCGTCACAACATTCAAGGAGTTCATTCATAATTTTTTGGAGGTATATTTTGATGATTGGATGGTGTTTGGATTAATGAAGCACCATGTAGCAAGTCTACGCCTGATGTTGGATACATGTCGCAGATACTAGATTGCACTGAATTTGAAAACATGTATATTCTATGTTCCTTTTGGGATATTGCTGGGTCATGTTGTATGTAAGCAAGGTTTGATGGTGGACCCTACAAAGATTGTGGTAATTGTGAATTTGGAGGCCCCTAGAACGTCATGCATCTACGCACAATGCTGGGACATACAAGAGACTATCGGAAATTTATTAAAGATTATGCTCAAATTACTGTGCCCATGGAGAAACTACTGAAAGAAAATATGGTTTTTGCACCGATCTTAGTATTTTCCGATTGGAAAAAGGAGTTTCATGTGAAAGTGGATGCTTCTTGCATTGATTTGGGTGCAATACTAACATAGACTAGTGAAGGATAAATGGACCATCCTATAGCCTTCGCAAGTAGGAAGTTAGCGAAGGCCAAGAGAAACTATTCAATGACCAAGGCTTGGCCATGGTGTACGCACTGCAAAAATTCAGGCATAATATGTTAGGGGGACATTTCAAGATGTATACAAATCATTTTACCTTTAAATACCTGGTCAAAAAGCCTGTGTTGGGGGGGAAGATCTGTAGATGGTTGTTATTATTTCAGGAGTATGACTTTAAAGTCATTGTGAAGAAAGGGAGTTTAAATGTTGGACCTGACCATCTATCATGAATCGAAACAGGAGAACCTGAGAATTTTGAGGAAGGGTTTGTAGATGCGCAACTCTTTATGGTAGATGTAGCGGATGACCACTCTGCAGACATTATTCACTTATTGACTACGGGGATGACATTAGAAGGATATGCAAGTTAGCAGAAGAAGGAATTAGTAGTACATGCAATTGATTTTTCAATCATTGCGGGACATTTGTATAAAATGGGTGTAGATGAAATATTGTGAAGATATCTACTGGGCTTTGAGAGGGACATCATTCTCACTAAAGCTCATGGGGGAGATGTGGGAGGCCATTATGCAGGGAAGGGAACTACACAGAAGATCCTACGCACAGGTCTATGATGGCCAACATTGCACAGGGGTTCGAAGGCATATTGTAAGGAGTGTGATGCATGTCAAAGAACTGGTAGACCATTGCACAGGGATGAGTTACCACTACATCCTTAGGTGTCCTTGCAGGAATTTGAGAATTGGACAACTGATTTTGTGGAGCCAATTCAATCCCATGGAAAGAAAATGGGTGCACGCTATATTATCACTATGATGGAATATCTAACTAGATGGGAGGAAGCACAACGGCTAAGGATTGTATAGGGACTATGAATGCAAAATTCATGTTTGAGTATGTCTTAACTAGATTTGGATGCCTGAAAGTGTTGATGAGTGATAGGGGTATGCACTTTTTGAATGAAACAATCAGTGCATTGACTGAGGAGTTTCAGTCTACCATTAGAAGAGTACACCATCGCCACAAGTGAATGGAACTGTTAAAGCCTTTAACAAAATTTTGGAGAACGCATTGACGAAGATCTACAATGTGCAGTGGAATGACTAGGATGTACATGTACCTACAATAATTTGGGCTTATAAGACTACTTGTAAGAAGCTGACAGGGAGAATTCCGCTCAGATTAGTATATGGGGTCGAAGTCGTAATGCCAATGGAATACATTGTGCCTAGTATGCACATTGTAGCTTTAACAGATAGGGTAGATTGCGAGGCCTTGGAGGAACATCTCGTATAGCTGATGGAGCTCAAAGAAGATGGATTTTTGGTAGGATTCCATCAACAATTATATATGGAATGTGAAAAAGCATAGCATGATTTCCACATCAAGCTTCACATATTCAAGGTAAATGATCTTATCCTATTTTATGATAGTAAATTCACTAAATTTCTCGGTAAATTCCAGATGCATTAGTTAGGGCCATATATTGTCAAAGAAATTATGGATGAATGCATAGCTCAACTCACGAAGCTGAATGGGGAACCCTTCTCGGGAAGAGTGAATGGGAGTATATTGAAGTTGTATATAGGGGATCCTGCACAATGACTATATGGCAGTAGGATAGTCTTAGTGCTCCAGGTAGTTACAAGGGAGCATGGGACTATAAACTACACTGCTCCAAATTGGAGGACAATGTAGTGAGAAATCTTCACGAAGAATGATGAGGGTGAAACTAATGAAGCCATGCTCAGGATGTTGCACCATGGAGGAAGGAACTGCGCAACACAACAGGAAAATGACCATTGGAATTATTGTTCATCACTTGAAAATCTGAAAATGGTTAAGTAAAGCAGCGTGGCAGAAATTAAGGAAAACTTCTTTGAAGATCTTCCTCCAAAAAACAATTATTATCAGAATTTGTGGGTAACGGTCGAAAATCCCTATAAATTACACATGTCAGTCCAATAGAGAACATTTTGTGCTCTAAGATTTGTTGCTGAATTTTACTATCTATTGCCTAAGAGACGAGCATTCTAGGAAGAATTCCTGCCACAAGCAAACATTTCTCCCATAGCTTGCAAATTATTTATAGATAGAATGATTGCCACTAGCTGAGTTGAAGCCCTGAGTTTGGAAGTAGCTGTGTCCGATGCACTAGGACTAGAAGTATCAAGTGTTGAGGCCATGCCTGTGGTGCCCATGACCCCAAGGTTATCTAAGCCAAAATAGACTGGGATAAAATAAAAACAACCTACAATAAAAGAGAACCCACTAGCAGCGAAGGAAAAGAAGAAGAAGCTAGTGTTGGTGAGTGCATTACCAAGGAAGCATACCGAAACACAAGCAATGTAGAAGAAAGCTAAGCAACGAGAGAGAGTAGTGGACCTGGAGACAGAAGAATCCCCAGGCATGGAGAATATTGATGTTGATGGATTGGAACCCATGATGAGGCTACCCAAGTATATCCCTCCACGGAAAGGAAAAGAAAAGGTCACGAAGGACCCTGATACCGAGAAGTTTACAGTATCCATGCCCCTGTTGCTTGAGTAGGTCCCTTTTGAAGGTCCTCAGCTCGCACAGATCTCGTTGTTAAAAATGGAGGATTGGGACCTCATGGACCACACTAAATTTCCACATTTGGACATGGACAAATATATGTGGAGGGTATATTATGAAGAAATGGGTGTTACAACATTGGAAACGATGGAATGGGTCTGCGGTGTCAAGCAATCAGGGTTGCTCAATCTTCTATTGGTGCCACATTATCACCGCTCCCCCATTAATACGATATGTGTGCACTAGCTCCTTATGTTGGTGAATGATGGGTGCTTATAGGTAGGAGTGCCTATCACCATCACGGACATGTTGATTCATAGAATCATGTGGCTGCCTTACAAAGGCACCAACCTTGCTAAGGAGTTTGGAGGGAAGACTGGGGAGAAAGAGCTTGTAGACAAGATGAAGAAGGATTACAGCCTCCTCAAGAAGTCATGAGGGTATTTCATTCTTTCTATTACAGACCAAGTAGTTCAAATTGCTAGACATATTTGAGCAAGGAAGGTTACGAGAAAATGCAGTGAGGACGAATTTTGATGCCAATAGTTTCACTTGCTGCGTAGTGTGCGAAAGGTGTACAATTTAATTGGGCTCTATACTTTTTTCAGGAGTTCCTAGAAAACTACCGCAAGGCCCAGGAAGAAACTAAGTCATTCCACTACGCTTGGTTGTTGCTATCAATTGTGCTCATTGCATGAAGATTTCAGAGGATAGAAAATTTCCTCTGCTCGAGGAGGGATTTCTAGAGGTAGAGCAATTTTCCTCAGTATGATCTGCAAAGGATGTCATGCGAATTACAAAAATGAATATATTTTGGAATTTGGTGGAAAGGGATCTCCATATGGCCTCAATCGGCGTCCAAGTTTGTCCCCAACCTTGTTTAGGTAGCTGTCAGCCTATACAACATTCAAGGCTGGCTTCCATAGAGTCTATATCCAAGCATGGGAGGATCCAGAGTAGAAATGGCACTAACTGCCCTATTTGGTGTTAGAAAGGGACATGCAAGAGGTCGTAGGATTATGGCCTATAGAGTGGTGCGCCTTGTCATAAGTAGATGTTGGAACAAGCATGGGCGTGAAAAGTTCTGCGGCACAGAAAAGAAAGGATGAAACTAAGAAAGTTGCACATACCCTAGCAGTACAGAGAAAGAAGGAAGTTGCAGAAAAGGCTCACATAGAGTAAGAATGCATTGCTAAGGAGCAGGCGAAGCAAGAGCAGTGCGAGTCACAGAAAGGTGATAAGTAACCTTTGCTGGAGATAGAGGAAGAAGATATTTTAGGACAATGCAATGACGGTGATGAAGGGTAGCACACCCCCTTCATTTTTAAAGGATGTGGCACAGAGCAGAAGGGCAGAACATGGAATAAGCAAAAATATGATAAAACATGGGTTGATCCCATGGCATTAATAGAGGGTGATCTCGATGAGATCGACGATAAAATTTGGGACACCACAACTAAAGTGTTGTAGTGGTTCAAGCAACAATACATATAGACACTTGGGGGCATCCAGAAGGATCTGCACGAGTCGTAGCTCCAAGCAGCTATAATTCAGGAAGCTATCAAGAAGGCGAGTGGTGCACAAACCAGTCTGACTCAAGGAAAGAGTACAGTCACAAACATGGCCTGGCCGCAGGATGTAAGAGTCTTCCCTTTTCCTAAAGGATTAGTACACATCGAGATGGATGAAAAACACATGGTGCTTCACACAGTTAAAAACATGGGGCTGAACCTTACCACTTTTTCGCTTGAGTCCCTACGTGCATTACATCAAGGGGTTGTGGAAGAGCTCAGGATCAGAGAACAACGAGCACTCACTGCCGCCAGTGGGTTCAAAGTCAACAATCAGTAACTACTCATTGAGAGATGCAGACTATGAAGTAAAAGGAGGCACTACAAGAATGTAGTTCAAGTCTAGAGTCAGTGGTAGTGGAGCCCTGTAAGATAGCACCTGAACTTCACATCCTAGAGGATGCACAGCCTGAATCCAAAATCAGAAAATTAGCCACTGGTGTGCGTGAGATGCAAACATTTAACATAGAGCCAAGGGAGATGCAGTGCCAATAGTTTAGGGTGATTGTGTGCACATTAGCACCAGTGCAGCGCCTTGCCAAGTTATAGGAAGGAAAGAAACTGTTGGCACAAGTAGAGGAAGCACATAAGAAAGAGGCCTTGCTAAAGGCCAGGTTGCAGCTTTGGTTGGAGGAATATTATCTGATCACGATCTCCATTTAAGATAATATTAAGGGACTACAATAGGTGCAATAAACGGTGAGGTTAGCTGTAGAAGAACTAGCCACTGAGAAATTGGTCAAGAAGGTTCAACAAGCAGTGGTGTAGAGCGCTGTTGAAGTTGCATTGATCTAGGTGAAGCTGGGGGATCTTCGGAGTAAGATCAAGACATCAGCAAAGTGACTCCAGGGCGAGTTATGATCTTTGTGTTAGAGGCTTGTTGGGATGGGGTCCCCTGGGTTAGATTGGGGCTAAGATAACCCAAATTTTGGTACAATTTTCTAAATGATGTAAATTCTCCATGATTTGTGGATGCAGAGCGCTTAGATGAATATGAGCCAAAGAGTCTTAGTCCCTTGTTTTATGTAGAGTTTTGAGATTCACACATTGTATGGAAAAGTCTATAAATAGTGAGTCTTAGTGAAAATGAGAAAAAGTAAGGAGAAGTAAGTAAGTAAAAAAATTGGGTCAATTGAAGAGTCTAGGGCAGGAAGGCTCTGCTTCCTGCGCTTATATAGGGAAAGAAATTCCCTGCAGTTGAGTGCACGGAGGCCCAGGTAGAGTCCGAAACTGAGTGCATGGACCCCTGCAGTTGTGTGTGTAGGGCAATTTTGAGTCTATAATCTGTGAATTGAGATCAATAAAGACAAGTTTCTAAAGAGTTATTGGGTATTTCTATTCATGTCTATTTATCTTATATTTCATTGATGAATGACTTGATTTATGAAATATTGATTGAATGGCATGTGATTCTCTTGAATAAGTCTTAATAATGTACGTAATGCATGTTTAAATATGTTCGTGAAGACTTCAATGATTCCCCTTATATGTATTAATAGCTTAAGTAGATCTGTGTGAACATCAAGTTAGATTGCTTTTTCATGCAGGTAAGTAGTTGAGTCAATTGTGAAAGGTCCGCAAGGGCTGATCATAGACCTTCATGAAGGTTTGAAGGCTGTTTTAACAGATTTGTGGTAAGGTTCCTTGAGAGTTTACCAATATTCACGAAGGTAGATCCAAGGCACTGGAAGACATCACACTAGTCTTTGGATGTAGAAACTTGGGTCTTGCATCCCCCCATATTGCTTCGGGTGATACATCAGCCTGTACTATGGGGATAATTGTTGAAAGGGCCAGTAGTGTAGGTTTTTTTTGGTTGGTGCAACTAAATCGAAACCTGGGTCAAGACCCCTAAGCCAGAAAAAAAAAATAAAAAAAAATAAATAAAATAAAAAAAAAAAAAGAAGAAGAAGAGTGAAATATGCCCTAATTTGGTAAAAAATATTATTTTAACTTATAAAAAGGGAAAAAAGTAAATCATTTTTACCATTTCACCAATTTTTCAATTCTAAAAGCGTTTTACCTCATTTTACCTCAATTTTTAGGCAAAGAGTACGATTGATCCTGGACACCATTCACTGAGCCACTTGTTCTGATAAGAGGTCTGTCCCTTCCCTTCATTTTGGTACTCATTTCATGCATTTTCATCCATAGATTAGGCTGCAAGGAGGACTTGCAATTTTTTTTATGTCGAGGGTGACCAATGTAGGTTCTACCCATCGGACTTGTAATGCTCACCCTGTGGTCAATTAGACCCTCACACTAGCAACACGAGAAAATTCACACAAAGTCACATTGGTGCCGAGGTAAATTTTTGTGTGAAATCCTCCATGCTAAATGGTTTTCTTGGATTTTGTCTCCATGGAAGCTCATCAAATGTTTTTTTTTTATTGATTTTCCATAGGATAATCAATCCAAAATGGTGGTTGAATGGAAATAAAGAGGACATGAAGCCGAAGACCATCAAGCTTCTCAGGATCAATATTGCGTTGATGCCCTACGAGCATGTGAGTTGCTCAAGTTCTTCAGGATTCATGGGATTAGATCCTAGCCTCAGTTATTACAGCATCTGATTAGTTGGTGGGATGTGGATTGCCAACTATTTATGATCGAGGGTAAGGAACTTGAAATAGATGTCGCTGACATTTATTTCATTACCGGGCTATCTAGAAAGGGACGACAGGTTTAGTTGTTTGGTTCATGCACTGGAGGAGAGAGAAGGAATATGATAATTGCGAGGCATTTTCCAAGGACCAAAAAGTCCCAAAGTGGGAAGATCAATATAAATACCATCACAAACCTCCCAATACAAACAATACTACATACTATGGCCTAAATAGATGGGGCTTAATCGTTGCATGAGGCAACAAAATATCATTTCCAGTACGCAATCGAGTGTTTGAATCCCACATTTTTCAATTGGAGTGAGGGTTTGTCGATTTTCATGAAGTGCCAAATTACCAAGTGAAAGTTAGGGAGTCTAAAACAATTCACGTTTAGATCCATTTTAGTGACATTCTTCCTAGAGCGTGTGTCATTGTTTCATTATCAATGGTTAGAAGTAGATGCATCAATGCCTAGAGATCCACGATTACTCAGATGGGGCGAGCTGATGCCTCGACATGGAGACGGCTAGTAGATGTCATTCCCTCCAACATTTTATGTATTGATGTGTCAGTAGATAATCATGGTTGATGATTGGGCATATTAAGGCACAAATTTCCAAGGAGATCCAGATCTTCCACTTCAACTAGGGGCATAGCGGACCAATTCAGGTAAACACAAATTTTGATTTTTTTGATTTTCTTTTTGTCTATGTATTGAGATTTGACTTATGATGATTTGTAGATGCAAGACTAGGGAGACCTCCAAGGGTGTCTCCAATAGCCAGGTGAGTGGCACACCAGATTGAGGAGGCTCCTTATGAGGAGGGAGTAGATCTTGTTGTCGAGGTAGAGTGTAACTTGGAAGCTTTAACCAGGGACATTCAAGAGTACGCCTCGATAGATGGGGTGCCATTTCGGTACCATAGAAACACTGTAGGGGTTTTTGCTAGACCACATCGGCTATTGGGCCAAGTCATTAGGGCTATTTATTGCTATCATGAGCACTAGGGGGAAAATAGCCAACTCTAGTTTACTTTCTACACTGATGTAGGATTATAAAGCCATGTGTCTTAGAACACAGATTTTTTCATTTTGATGTAGTCAAATATTTTGCAAACTCTCTCTCTCTCTCTCTCTCTCTCTCTCTCTCTATATATATATATTATAATTAATAATATATATATAAAATTTTTTCTGTTTACCATGTCTATTATGTGATGCTTTATGATTTACAAGTTTCACAAGTGTCTATCTAACACATAGTTAGCCAATGCATCTATTAATGTGTTAATGCATCTTGGAATGTGATGATAAGTAATAAAATGAAAGCCTCATTCTCAGAGATGAACTCATAATATATTCTCAAAATTTTAGGGTTTCTAACTGAATATTGTCCATTAAGTTGTAGCACAATGAGTTGTGAATCAAGATTCACAATTAACTCTCTAATGCCAAGAGCGATAACTTCTGAAAAAATCTTGATGACTGCACTGTATTCGGTAATGTTATTAGTCATACGACCTAAATAAATACCTTGTAAGTTCACTAACTCGCCATTAAGTTCATAGATTTCCCATGCAACAGAAGATAAATTTTGTGTGCTATGACAAGCACCATCAACAAAACCAATGTAACGATTGGATGACATATGCAAACCAAGTAGAGCATGAGGTAAGCAGAGGAAAAAAGTTGCAAAAGAAAACTAATGCACCAAAATCATACTGCACACTAATGAAAACACACTAATGTAAAAAAGTATTTACACGAGAAACGCGTAAAATTTTTCAGATGGAGCCTTTTAGTGTCAGTCTTTCCAGCCTTCCTCCGGTGATCAAATATGCTCTTACAAAGTGATTTTGAAGTGTCAAGGTCAATTTTTGTCATTTCAGTGAATCTTCAAGCAAAACTTGGTCATTAGGCATTAAGTCTAGGGTTTGCTTTAAATCCTTCTAAATTTGTCCAAATATCGGTCCATGTCATCATTCAGCTGAGTGTATCATCATTCAGAGGGTTTTCATCATCATATTAGATTCCATTGGGTCATGTTACACCTTGTTCATGCTTCAGTTGCACCTAGGCAAGGTCATTTCCCTCTCCTAGGGATTTGAAAGCTAATTTCTCATGGATGGTCAAATCACTATAAAAACTTGTATCCTGATGTTCATACACCTTCCCCTATCCTTAAATTACCTTACCAAATGCTTCCCATCACTGAGATTCCCCAAATTCCTCATTTTCGCACAAACCCTAGTTTCTAG
>APFE031550963.1:0-12779 GCA_000404065.3 Pinus taeda
GTAATAAATAATAGAGGTTTGGAGAAGACACTTGAAAGTGTTCGCCCTAATGAGGTTGGAAAGACAAGAACACGAACCTTTGCTAGACATAATGGAGGTGATGTAGACGATTCTGATACCCCTGTTGATTTGTATGTTTCTTATGATTGTGAATTAAATTTATCTACATATTTCAAACCAAATTCCTTCAAAGAAGTTGCTTCTCATGATAAATGGAAAGAAGCGATGCAAAAAGAATATGATGCTTTGATAAAGAATGGCACCTGGAACCTGGTTGATCCACCATTGGGAACCAAACCAATTGGTTGCATGTGGGTCTTCAAGAAAAAGTATAAAGCATATGGCTAACTTGAAAAGCATAAAGCTATGTTCGTGGAAGAAGGTTTTTCACAAAAGGAAGGGGTCAATTATAAGGACACTTTTTCCCCTATAGAAAAATGGGCTACCATCCAGACTCTCTTTTCCTTGGCAGCTGAGAATAGTTGGAAAGTCCATCAAATGGATGTAAAAACTGCTTTCTTGAATGGAGATCTGAAAGAGAATGTTTTAATGTCTCAACGCGAAGAATTTGTTGTGAAGGGTCGGGAGCATAAAGTATGTAAGCTTGTAAAATCCTTGTATGGCCTCAAACGAGCACCGTGAGCCTAGTATAAGAAATTGACTGAGTATCTTTTGAAACTCAATTTCAAAACTATGATCTTGAATATGCCACTTTGTTTGTCTAGAAGTTTGAAATATTTAGGAAGATGCTTGGACTCACCAACATCCCTTTGGATTAAGGGGGGGAATACTGACACCTAATCATAAGGGATTTGGAAATTAATGTATATATTGTATATATTTAATGAAAATCATCAATTCATTCATTGTTACATACCTGGCTTGACAACAGGAAAGGTACAAGGATCAAGATGACAAGAATTGAACAAAGAAATCATTTAATGTGGGAGACAAAGTTTAGGTATAGTTGAATAAGGAAATACTACGAGGTATTCATAAGGGGATCAAGGGTCTATGGTATGTTCCTTTTAAAGTATTGGGGAAGGTGGGAGATAATTCTTACAGACTCAATTCACCTTTATAAATGCATATTTACTCAATGATGAATGTGGAGAATTTGAAAGACTGTGATCCTTTCTTGTTGGATCAGGAAGGGGAGTAGGCCCAACCTACCATAGAGGACATAACGCCAAATATGTGGGTGGAGTTGGTAGGATACAAAGTTTTGTAGAAGAATTTTAAAACTACAAAATAGGGGTAGTATAAAATTTAGAAAATTGGGTTGAAAGGACAAGTTGTAGGCAAAGCAAAATGGTGCTCCAGGAGAAGGAAGGGGAAACTTTTCCTCACCTCATTCAACATAAATTTTGGGGACGAAAATCCTCCCTAAATGGGGAATTATGATCCTCATTCTATTGTCATACCATTTTTCACCTATATCAAATACTTTTTGGGCAGAAAAATGGAGGAATTGTCTTGTAGGGCCCATTTTAGTGGCAGGGCCTGGTTTGGACAATTGGGGTATGGAACCTTGTGAAATCATTATAACAGGAAAGGTTGGAAGAGATTATAAAAGGCTGCATATGGGAAGGGAAAAGAGTTTTTTGGTCCTTTATTTGGAGTTGCGAGCCCTTAGATCTTAGCTTTTGCCTTTGAGTGTAAGAGAAAGGCAAATGAATTTGGTTTATCCCTAGAGTTAATCAAATGTCTCAGTTGATTCTTGCTTCCTTAATATTTAGTGTTATGTTGTATATTTTTTATTGTGTATTTTTATAAAGTTTGACAAATTTTATATTTTTAAATATTTTGTATTACAAACTATTTTATACAATTTGTTTGTTATTCTATTCTATTTATTTGTCTTTGTACAATCCAGATTTTCCAAACTTAACACAGACAAAATAAAAGAACGTTATTCCATTCCCACAAAACACAAAAGGTAATGTGGTTTGGTTTCATGTTTCAAAATTCTAATAATTAACCCCTTTTAAAATGAAGCTAAACCAATTACAAATAAAATTCCATAATAGAAATTCTCATTAATCAAATATAACTATAATCTTTTATGAAAAATGGTCCATTTATTGGCTATGGTGAGTGTAGGTGGTGTGGTGGAGATGGTTTGAATCTCATGCTATGACATGTTTGTATGCAACACAATTATCTACCTTGATTGTTTGAATCTCATGCTATAACATGTTTGTATGCAATGCAATTATCTACCTTGATTGTTTGAATCTCATACTATAACATGTTTGTATGCAACGTAATTATCTACCTCGATTTTTCTGAATGGCAAGTAGATAGATGACTGAAGCCAATGCCAAGTTCCTCCAAATAACTAGTAATGGTAGATGTTGTTTGTGTACGGGCTTTTTAAAAAACAAAAAATTAGCTGGTAATGGTAGATGTTGTTTGTTTACGAGCTTTTTACAAAACAAAAAATTAGGTGGTAAATATAGATGTTGTTTGTGTACAAGCTTTTTAAAAAACAAAAAATTAGCTGGTTAGGGTAGATGTTGTTTATTAATAAAAATTAACGGGATTAAAAAATAAATAAAAACTATGTGATGTTTTTTGTTTACGGGATTAAAAAATAAATAAAAATTATGTGGACGGAGCCGACGCAGAGAGCAAACAAAAACAAAATTCTTGCATGTGAAAGGATTAAAAATAAAAAATAAAAACTAAATTCTTGCATGTGAAAGGATTAAAAAAAAATAAATAAAAACTATGTGGACGGAGCCGACGCGATGCCGAGAGAGAAAACGAAAAACAAAATTCTATCATGTGCTTTCACAATTGGGTATAAATATGGTTCTCAAAGGCTGGATCTTGCAAAATTAAATGACAAAGAGCAAGATCGAGCACCCGCATAGGAGTTGGTGAGTTGTCACGAAGATCTGGGTTTAATTGGGCTCTGAGGCACCCGCATAGGAGTTGGTGAGTTGTCACGAAGATCTGGGTTTAATTGGGCTCTGAGGCACCCGCATAGGAGTTGGTGAGTTGTCACGAAGATCTGGGTTTAATTGGGCTCTGAGGTTTAACTTACGTGGAACAAATTGAATTAATTCTGTGCTCTGAGGTTTAACTTACGTGGAACGAATTGAATTAATTCTGTGAGGGGATTCAATGGCCACGCAACATTCTGCTGCTGCAATAGAACAAATTAATTCTGAAAATTGTGTGTCAGGGGATTCAATGGCCACACAACATTCTGCTGCTGCAATAGAACGAATTATTAATTCTGAAAATTGTGTGTCAGGGGATTCAATGGCTGCTTCTGATGATGTTGATGTGTTTGTGAAGAATTATTACAAAGATCTTGTTCTGTCACCGCAATCGCTATACGGATTTTATAAGGATTGCAGCACAGTTGGTCGCCCAGACTCCAATGGAAAATTGCTCTCAGTAACAACTGTGGAGGCTATCAATCACCTGATAACGTCTACTGACTACAGTGCGTTAAATGTGGAGATCAAGGCAGTTGATTCCCAGGCGTCATATTACAATGGACTAATAGTTGTTTGTGTAAGTGGATCAATTACCTTTAAGAACAACAGTGGAACGCGAACCTCTTTCACTCAGTTCTTTTTGCTGGCTCCTCAGGAAAGGGGATACTTTGTATTGAATGATGTGGTTACATACAAGTTGGATGAAAAGAATGAAAATCTTGTTGAATATTCAATCAAACCAAATTCCAATCCCGTCTCAGAGCCAGTTGTTAACTTTCAACCATTGGCTGAAGCTCAAGCTGAGAATGGTGCGAGAACGGAGATTGTTCCTCCTGTTGCTGCTGATGGGGTTCACGAAAATGACATGCCGCAGAGTGAAGTCCCACAAGAATCAGCAATTGAACATTTTCAGAAATTCATGCCCAAGAAACTCAAGAAGAAGGAAACTCCACTTGCAGTTCAAGAAGAAGAAACTACAGTTGTGGTTCAAGAAACTCCAGTTGCAGTTCAAGAAGAAGAAACTCCCGTTGTAGTTCAAGAAACTCCAGAGGGAGTTCAAGAAGAAGAAACTCCAGTTGTAGTTCAAGAAACTCCAGTTGCAGTTCAAGAAGAAGATGCAGATGCAGCTCAGAATGGAGGGCCAGCTATCACTCCAGTTGTAGTTCAAGAAGCACCCAAAGAGTCCTACGCTTCAATTCTTAAGAAAAATGCAGCACAACAACCGACTGTTGCAATTAAGAAACCACCTCTTGTGAGAACCATAACCAGAACCAGGGCTCAGCCAAATTCTGCTCAACTTTCACCAAATTCTAATTCGACTCCTGTCAATACGCCAGCTAATTACAGCAGCACTGCAGATGGAAACGGTAAATGCTCTGTTTTTATCGACAACTTACCTGTGAATATTACTCCTCCCCAGGTTGAAGAAGAGTTGGAGAAGTTTGGGGCCGTAAAACCTTGTGGCGTTCAAGTTAGGAGTAGGCCAGGAGGTCGACCTTGTTTTGGTTTTGTAGAATTTGTAGAAGCAGCTTCAGTCCAAACTGCACTACAGTCTTCCCCTATTCTAATTCGAGGATGTAAAGTATCTGTCAGGGAAAATCAAAAACAAACTGGCAAAGCTGCTAGTAAGTCCACTCCTTTCAGTTTCAGTGGTAATAATTACAACATTGCAAAAGGAACTGGCCAGTGTTCTGTTTTTGTCAGCAACTTGGCTGCAAATATTACCCCTTCCCAACTTGAGGAAGAGATGAAAAAGTTTGGCGCAATAAAGCCTTCTGGCGTCCAAGTTAGGAATAGGCCAGGAGGCATCTCTTATTCTAATCAATGATCGTCGAGTATATATAAGGGAGAGAAAGTGATTTTGCAAACAACAACAGAGCTGTAATCAATGATCGTCGATTATATATAAGGGAGAGAAAGTGATTTTGCAAACAACAACAGAGCTGAGCTGTAGGAGGTTCCTTCCCTGCACGTCAAACAATGGCTACATACTGTAATAATAATTAGTTTTATTTATGAATTCTATTTTATTTTATTCATGTCTCTGTACAAATGATAATTCTCTATTGATTTTTCCACGCAACATTTTATTTCTACTACTCTTTAATGCTGCCGGCATCAACATGATTATTATGAGCAACACCACCATCCTACTATTGCTTGTTTTCTTGGACTCTTGTGTAAGCATGATCTATTTAGTCTTTCCCTGCCATGCGATGTGAAGTCAATTCACTGGACTCTTGTGTAAGCATGATTTATTTAGTCTTTCCCTGCCATGCGATGTGAAGTCAATTCACTGGACTCTTCTGTATGCACGATCTATTTTGTCTTTCCCTGCCTACCATGTAATGCCATGCCAAGTCAATTTCCTGATTGTAATCAAGAATATATATTCTATTAATATTTAATACTATATTTATTTAATAGGCTTTTTATTTAATCATTAGAAGTGAAATTTAATTGCAATGCTCAGAATATTAAAGCTTAAGCTTTTGTATTATTAAATTAAATGAAAACATATTAATAATTTTATTTAGCATATTATTTTGGGTTGAACATATAACAAAAATAATCTCAACAAATTCAGACTTTTGCATCCTCCCAGCTTAATAATGGGAAGCTTATATGAATATTTCTTACAATTTATTTATCACTAGGCTCTATGACATTATTCGCAGAATTACCACAAGCCCACTCATAGTTTGCACGGAATAAATTAATGCCAGAAGTGATCAAATCTAAGCCCAAAACATGCCAAAATTAGTAAAAATGTGCATGTACATTGGCGATGCTATAAATAGTTTCAGAAGTTTTCCAAGCAAGCAATGCACGTCTTCTAAACAGTGACTTTTGTCCATTGTCAACCACAGATTTTTAAGTAAAAGTGATAAGGTTTTAAACTAAAACTAAGTGTGGCTAAATACATATTAAATGTTTTGGAAATTTTTATTTTTATTTTTTAATTCAAAATTTTAAAATGTTTTTATTTTTAGCTTTTGTTCTATTTAATTATTTTGTATTTCAAATTTTTATTTAATTATTTTATATTTTACAGTTTATATTCAATTTCAATTTTTAAAATAATGCAATTATAGAATTACTATATAAAGTATCAAATGACACATATTATGTCATATAAAATAATAAATTACATCATATAAAAAATAATATATAAAAAAAAACACAAGTACAAAATGAAATAGAAAAGGTTTAGATATGTGATTCATGAGGTTGCAAAATAATATCATGTACTATTTCCTTCTCAGGTGGCATACCCTAATTAGAGATTGAGTTTGGTAAAAAATTAAGCACCTCTGGGTTCATCCAAGACATCATCAATGGTTGGAAAGAGAAAATTTATGCTCGATAGTGATTATAGTAAGAGCATGAAAATCAGGACACATGCACCAAGTTTCTTATATTTTTAGCACAATGACAATAAGGGAGGAACAACTACTAGTGCTAGGACGGATGCAACCCATAGCTAAAAATTCTTGAACAATCTTTTCAATTTCATTTATTTGAGCAAATGGTTGAAGCATCAAGCCCATATCCCACTTCAACCTCGATCTTCCTGACTCCTTTTTTGTTCCCAAACTTGAAGGTATAAACAACCCATACGCACAAAGCTTCCCACACACCCAGAGTCACTAGACCCCACAACATAATTCCACCTCCAATACCACTTCCTTTCAAGCCAGAAGCTCCCAAAAGGACCCCCACAAAAGAACAATATATTAAAGTAAATTAAAAAATTGGTAAAATTAAGAAATTTATATAAGTGAAGTTTATATTTCTTATACACAATGATAAGTTTAAACTCATTTTTTGTTATATGGCATCATAGTTTGTGATGATTGTGGTATATGATGGAGTTTGAACATGTTATTCATCAAAATATTAGCAACCATGGAAGCTTTGAAATGGTGTTTGAATTTGCAAAAATGATCATATCTGTGGGTTGGACCCCTGCGTGCTCGGCCTCTCTGCATCTACATCATTTTCCAAAACCTCCTTTCAACTTAAGCTCCACAGGAACCCCCCTTCATGGAATCCCTTCAATTCATCACACAAACATCCCAGTCCTTGGACCAACTCTGCCACACAAGTGTCAAGCCCATACCCCACTTCAGCCTCGTCCTTCCTAACTTGTCATTGTTCCCACACTCGAAGGAATAGCAGACCCACACCTAAAAAATATTCCCACACACCCTGAGCCACCGGACCCCACAACAAAATTCCACCTCCAATACCACTGCTTTTCTGGCACGACGCCCCCAAAAGAACCCCCCACAAATGAACAATATATTAAAGTAAATTAAAAACGTGGTAAAATTAAGAAATTTATATAAGTTGAGTTCATATTTCTTATATACAATGATAACTTTGAATTCCTTTTTTGTTATATGGCATCACAGTTCATGATGATTGTGGTATATCATCAAGTTAACCCTACAGTGAAGTTCAATGAAATACATGTCCATAATGGAAGGAATTACAACAGGTTACAGTGAACTATGATATAACCACAAAATGTCCCTTTTAAAGGAGTTTTTCCATGTAGTGAGAATTAGTGATCTCAGGAGAACTATCTATGATTCCCTCCCTATTAGAATATCATGTATGACTTCTTGAAGTCCATGGTGATGGGACCTAGTGTGTGCAATGATTCAAACCACAAAACAATGACACAAAATCCATTTCAATGGCAAACATGTATGATTTCAAAGAGTACTTACCAATTTGAAGTCACACTTTTTTACAATGACCCCCACATTTCATGTATCTTGTTGGTCAACAAGATATCTTCACATGAGAATGGCATTAATTTCTTTTCTTGAGGTATCAAATTCCAGCCAGATTTATTTTCCTTTACAACCATCAGTAAGAATTGTTTGCATGAATTTATCATTCTTTTCATCTACCCTGAGCTTATGAGAGTATAATTATTCTTGATCTTATGAGCTCTTACACAATAAGTAGATACTTGTTCTCAGCTCTATAGAAAATAGCTTTCCTGTCATACAAGTAAGGACTTCCTAAAACAATTCCACATATACCCAAAGGAATTATGTCTAACTCAACCTCATCTACAAATGTTGACCCAAAAGAAAACTTGAGTTTGCATTGTCTAGTCACTTGTAGTTGTGCTTTATCATTTAACCATCCTAATGGGTATGGTTTCTTGTGAGATGTAGTTGCTAATCCCAACTTCTTTACAATTGCTTCAAAAATTAAATTTACTTGTGAGCCACTATCAAACAAGGTATCAATATTTTGATGTTTGGAAATAACTCGATTATGGAAAAGCTCATGTCTTTTTCTCTCATTTTCTTCATCAGTAGTAGATTGTGCAGAATTACTAGTAGATGCTTTAGAATTCTTACCTCTTATACCTATGGCTGCAATGGTTGTTTCATCTCCCGAGACTGACCCCAATCCTTCTGAATAGTTGCAAATGTCTTCTTCTTCTTGTCCTTGAACTTCTTAGGTCTCAGCTCTGGATGCAAAATCCAACAATGCTCATCATCATGCCCATCCTTTTTACAGTGAGTGCATGAAGCTTTTCTTTTCTGTGCAGTGTTAGCCTTCCTTGCTTTCCATTTTTGCTTTATTTTCTCCTTATTCTTGCTTGCAATGGGTTGGGATGATCCCCCAACTTCTAGACTTCCATTCTTACCTCTAGATTCTAGATGAGTAGCTTGTACAAATACCTCATCTATACTTGTGGGATTAAACATGAGGATGGTGTGCCTCATGTAGTTGTGTAGACCACCAATGTACTGCAACAGAGTCTCAGGTGAGTCTAATGAGATTCCTAGAATCAATGCTGTCTTTCTAAATTCTTGAGTGTACCCTTGCACACTTTTCCCTTTCAACTGTCGAAGAGTTTTCCAACTCATCATGGCTTGCTACATGTAGGCCAATGGATTGAATTGCTTTTTGATTGCAGAAACAAATTCACTCCAGACAGAGATGGTCTTACCATGTCTTTTCATGTTAGCTTGGGTTCTACCTTCCAACACAAGCTTGTCTAACCTTAATAGCCTAAATCTCTGATACCACTTGATCTGAAAATCACTCATGAATGTCCTCAGTTAATTAATTAATAAATGAAGGTATTACAGACTCATGTGTTGGTGTGTGTCTATGTTATCTTAGGCAACAGATCGATCAGATTGCAAAATACATAGACACTGGAAGAATGGAAAACAATAGGAGAAACACAGTAAGCAAATACAAGAACATGACAAATTAATAAGGAGTTCACCCTATCCTCCAGGGCTACGTCTCCGGTCCAGCTTTCAGTGGTGGCCTTCTTTTATTGGGTCTTTAAAGCAGAGATTTACAATGAGGAGCTCAATTTGAGTCTCCTGAAATAGATAATGTTTGGTAGGGTGGTTCTTGGATCCCCCAAGCCACTAGAGTACACAGACTCTTTTCCTTACTAGATCTTGACCTCTCTGGTGTTTAATGGGAGAAGCCCAATGTGGTGCTCAATTCCCGATAGATCCTCTCAGCGATTGCTTAAATCTCTCAAGTTTTGTGTCTACTTGATGCTCTCGTAGGTCAGCTTGGCTCTCTATTTTCTGTTTTTTGCTTCACTGTCTCTTCTTTGCTCTCTTTCTCTATGTCTTCGTTCTCTTCTTCCCTCTTCTTATGTTCTCTATTTATTCATGGATTAAAGCCGATCTATCTCATGATTGTTTGATTCCTCTTCTGCCCCTTCGGTTCGCCTGCTACTATTCGTTTGGAGTTCCTTGCCTTTGCGTCATTGCCATCGTCCACAGGGAAGTGGCCACTTGTTTATAAACCTTCATCGGTTTATATTAAACCCAATATTGTCTCGACATACTTCCTTTAGTTTAACCAGAGCTTCCTCTTTGCCCGATCTCTTTTAATTTCCATGGCCAAAATATAGTTTGCAGCACCAATGTCTTTCATGTCGAATTGGGAGGACAATTGGGTCTTCAAATCCTGGATAACTTCTTTGTCATTTCCAGCCAGGAACATATCATCCACATACAAGACCAGATAAATAACACGGTCATTAATCAATTTGAAATACACACAGTGATCTACTTTGCTTTTGCCGAAGCCAAGTTTCCGTACAAATGTATGAAAGTTCTGATACCACATCCTTGGTGACTGTTTTAACCCATACAGAGACTTCTGTAACTCGCCTACCAGTTCTTTCTTACCCTTCACCATAAAGCCTTCAGGTTGCTTCATGTAGATTTCCTCTTCTAGATCCCCGTGAAGAAATTTTGTCTTCACATCATCTGTTCTACCTCAAAATCAAAAGCAGCAGCAATAGATAAAAGTAATCTAATAGAAGTTACCTTGGCATCAGGAGAAAAAATATCACCAAAATCAATTCTTGGCACCTGGGAATAACCTTTTGCTACCAACCCAGCTTTATATTTCTCCACCTTTCCTTCTGTATTTGTCTTCTTTTCAAACACCCATTTGCTACCAATGGGTTTCCTTCCATCCAGCAACTCCACCAGATCCCAAGCCTCTTTTTTGTGCAAAGATGCCATTTCATCAACCATGGCCTCTTTGCAGAGTTTTCCATCCTCTGATACCACTGCTTCGTTCACAGTTCTGGGATCATCATCAGTGACAGACAAAGAAAAATTTGAATAGAAAGCAGATGGACTATACCTATCTGGCTGCCTTCTTTCTCGAACTAATCTTCTCACACTCAGAGTTTTTGGCTCTTCATCTTCTAATTCCTCCTCTGTTGTAGAGTATGATTCTTCGTCCTTTAGCTCAAACTCTAACTTCTCAGGTTCTTTTGGTTGGACTTCATGTTTAATAACATCTTTCACCTCTCTAAACACCACATTTCGGTTGTACACAACCTTCCTTGATACTGGGTTCCAAAGCTTATAACCCCCCAAACCACCCTTATACCCAATAAAGATGGATTTTTCAGATTTACTATCCAACTTGGTTCATTTCTCCTTTGGAACATGTACATATGCATCACATCCAAATACCCTCAGATGTGAAAGAGAGGGTTTCTTACCAGTTCATACCTCTCGTGGAGTCTTATCCTCCAATGCTGATGAAGGTGATCTATTGACCAGGTAACACGTTGTCTCCACCGTCTCTACCCAAAATTCCCGTCTTAACCTGGCACCATTTCATAGTCAAGCGTTTGAATGATATTTGATATCGATTTATATGCACAGGGATTTGATTGATGCTTACATTTGTGTTTATGAATGCGTTGTTAGATGTCCATGTATGCGCTTGAACAAACCCTCATCTGGATTGTGAGTCATATCCTGTAAAGGATTCAATCCAGGGTTGCTTTGTAAAGCACCGCTATGGATGATGCTTATGATTTTTACCTTGCATGCTTATAATAAATATTCATGACTATTGAGTGCCATTAAACAGGGGTTTCACGTTTGGTGTCTCTGTAAGGGGACCGAAACCTTTAAATATAGTGATACATAGCATGTTATGAGTTGCATTTTAGCTGTTAATAATATATAGTTTGATGCTTACTTAAATATTTGATTGATAGTTTAATATTAGATCTAGTCACAGCTGTAATTAGGAATAATAGGCCTAGAGTAGATCCTTTATGTCTATATATTTTAGGCACACGCCTCTAAGTATACGCACCCTGGTCCATAATAAATTGAGCCCCATCTAGCACCCTAGGTAGGACACTACAAGTGGACGAGAATTACTATTGTATTTGTAACTTTGATCATTGGCTCTCTTTGTTGAAACAGAGTGTGAACTGGCTATAACTATTTTGCAATGATTAATATATAAAGCAATTGTTGTTCCTTGTCATCTATTGAAGTAATCTGGCTATGTTCACTAGCGGCTAAGGGCCCGACCCTGGTGGATTCACTTGCTTTTCCTGTACCATTCTTTTATGATTTCTGTCGTGTGATGGTTTGGTTTGATTTCCACTTATTTTAATCACATTCCTTTGTTGTTTCGTATTTCTAGACTTAACGAAATTACTCTATTTTACATGCTGCAGAAATATTGATTCTAGTTGTTATTATCCATGATTTAATTATCTACTTCAGTATTCTATTATTGGTGTTTCAAGATTTAACCATGTAGTTCAGCGTTCTAGTTCAGTGCTATCTTGAGATTCTCTACTGTAAAGAGTATTGACTACTGCTGTCTATGCTCTCAGACCGAGATCCTTGTTGTTCAAATTAGAAATTACGTTTGGAAAATCAATCAGTTCAAAGAGAAATGAGTTATTGTTACTGTATTCTTGACCAATACTTGAATGAATGCATGATTTGGTTTCACTAGTGAATTGAGCTTTCTTTTAATTGTAATTAGAGTTCTCTAGCTACATCCATTTACTCTTGTATTTGAAAAATTGTACTGCAATTTAGATGCATTACTCTTGAGTAAACAGCCGCCACAAACTGTGTACACTCTTGAAATAGAAAGTCTAAGCTTCTAGGCTTCTTTTACCCTTGTATGAATTGAAGTACATAATATTTATGCTCAATTGAACATGCTTCCTTCTTGGGCCTAGGTATATATTAATGGCTCCCAAGATTCTTCGAATGTATCTACATTTTATTTACCATAAAAATGACAACACATGTCCACTACCAACTGATATGCTTTTCTTAACAACTTGGTCTTGTAGAGTCAATCAGCTCTCATCCAAAATTTGTTAGGGTCTTTCCACCATGTATTTAAGATATCTTAGTTAGCTAAGGAAAAATATTCATACCATTTTGTTATGAGAGATACCTGATAGTTCAGGAATTTGCAATACTTTGCAATGCAATGATATATATATATATATATATATATATA
>APFE031550972.1:12627-26479 GCA_000404065.3 Pinus taeda
ATTGTAACATTGAAAGGAACATAATGAAAAATCAGGCTGGTAGTCCCGGTTTTGGGATCCAGTGGGAAATCTCTGTGTGTATGTGTTTTATGTGTTATGCTCTCGCATTTTTATTTTTCCTATGATTTAGAATTCATATGCAGGTAATTTCTGTACGGGGTTAAAACCTACATTTGCTATCAGAGTAGTTTTGGCTTCAAGGGGACGCCTTTGTTGCTGAGGGGTTTTGCTTGGGCCTGTGGTAGACCCTGTTCAGTGGGAGATCTGGGAGATCGATTCTGGTTGTGAAAGAAGAGGGCGAGCAGTGGAAAGATAGAGATTGGGAAGTTCAATGGTCAGAGTTTTGAGTTGTGGAAACTCAAAATGGAGGATCTATTGGTGGATAAAGATCAGTGGCTTGCGGTAGATCCGGGTACTAAACCAATGGGAGTGACCAATGAAGAATGGAAGAAGTTGGATCAAAAGGCAAAGAGCACAATACGATTGTGTGTCTCAGATTTAGTATTGCTGAATGTATCAGGGGAAGCTAAGGTGAAGGCTCTGTGGGACAAGTTAGGGACTTCGTACCAATCTAAGTCTCTGGTGAATAAACTATTCCTGCGGAAAAAGTTGTATAACCTGAGGATGAAAGATGGAGACTCAGTGAAAAAGAATTTGAATGCGTTTAATGTTGTGGTAAGTCAGTTATCATCTGTTGATATTAAAATTTCAGATGAAGACAAGTGCATCAGTCTGTTGTGTTCTCTACCAGATTCGTGGGATAGTTTGGTTATTCCAATAGGTAGCAATGCAACTGCTTTGTAGTTTGATGAAATAGTCTCAGCCTTGCTGACGGAGGAGATGAGATGGAAAAATATGGACAACCAGAATGGTGATGCCTTGTCTGTACGAGGACGGTCCCAGAACAGAAATAAAAATAAGTCATCGAGTGGGAGATCTAAATTTAGAGGGAGATCTAAATATCCAGGAAAACCTACAAAGGTGGTGTGCTGGAAATGCGGAAAGGAAGGGCACTTCAGAATGGAGTGTAAATCTAAAGCCCCTAATAAAGGAAAGGGATCTGATGATGCTCCTTCTGCAGAGGCGAAAACCACCTCAGATGAAGGTGGGAATGTGTACTTGGCTTCTTCAAGTACACATGTAGATCAGGAGGCATGGTTGATTGACTCAGGTGCATCCTCTCACTTCACTCCCCATAGAGAGTGGTTCTGCGAGTATGAGAAATATGATGGTGGTGATGTCTTCTTCAGGGATGATAGGAAGGCTAGAACCGTTGGTCGTGGAAAAGTAAAGTTGAAGTTGCAAGATGGAAGGGTTAGAACACTTTCGTGTGTTCTGCATATTCCTGCATTAGCCAGAAATCTCATTTCTATAAGCAAGCTAGATGATGCAGGTGTAAAAATAGTGTTCGAGAAGGATACCTGTAAAATGGTTCGGGGAGCACTGGTATTGATGGGGGGAGTTCGGATTGGAACTGTGTACAAGCTGCAAGGTAGCACTGTTATTGATGGGTGCAACAATTCTATGGTTCCTAAAAATGAAGCAAAAAATCTAGTGGTCTCTGGAGAGAAGACCATGCATCAAAGCTTGGACATATTGGAGAGAAGGGCCTTCGAATACTTCATGGTAAAGGTATGGTAGAAGGTATGAGTAATAACTCTTTGGATTTTGATTTCTGTGAAAATTGTGTATATGGGAAGCAGAATTGGGTGAGTTTCCCCTCTAGTAGTAAGAGGGCAAAACAGATATTAGAGCTTGTGCACAGTGATGTGTTTGGACTTGTGAAGGTTCCATCACTGCGTAAGTCTGTGTACTATGCATCATTTATAGATGAATTTTCAAGGAATACATGGATATATTTCCTTAAGAAGAAATCTGAAGTCTTTGACAGGTTTAAAGAATTTAAGGTTCTCGTGGAAAATCAGACAGAGAAGAAGATAAAGGTGCTAAGGACAGATAATGGTGGAGAGTTTTGCAGCAAGGAATTTGAAGAATTATGTAAGAAGTATGGTATAGCACGGCAGAAGACTACTCCATATACACCTCAGAAAAATGGAGTTGCAAAAAGAATGAACAAGGCGTTGATGGAAAGGGAAAGAAGCATGCTCAGTGGTGTTGGGTTAGGACAGGAATTCTGGGCAGAGGCGATGGATATTGCATGTTACCTAGTCAACAGATCACCTTCATCGGCGTTGGAGGATAAAACTCCACAAGAGGTATGGATTGGTAAGAAACCCTCTCTTTCACATCTGAGGGTATATGGATGTGATGCATATGTACATGTTCCAAAGGAGAAACGAACCAAGTTGGATAGTAAATCTGAAAAGTGCATACTTATTGGGTATAAGGATGGTTTAAAGGGTTATAAGCTTTGGAACCCAGTAACAAGGAAGGTTGTGTACAGTCGAGATGTGGTGTTCAGAGAGGTGAAAGATGTTATTAAACATGAAGTCCAACCAAAGGAACCCGAGAAGATAGAGTTTGAGCTAAAGGAGGAAGAATCAGACTCTACTGTAGAGGAGGAATCAGAAGATGAAGAGCCACAAACTTCGGCTGTGAGAAGATTAGTTCAAGAAAGAAGTTAGCTAGAAAGGTATAGTCCATCTGCTTTCTGTTCAAATTTTGCTTTGTTTGTTACTGATGATGATACCAGAACTGTGAAGGAAGCAGTGGATTCTGAGGATGAAAAACTCTGGAAAGAGGCCATGGTTGATGAAATGGCATCTTTGCACAAAAATGAGGCTTGGGATCTGGTGGAGTTTCCAGCTGGAAGGAAACCCATTGGCAACAAATGGGTGACCAAAAAGAAGACAAATGCAGAAGGAAAAGTGGAGAAATACAAAACTAGGTTGGTAGAAAAAGGTTATTCCCAGGTGACGGGAATTGATTTTGGTGATATTTTTTCTCCTGATGCCAAGGTAACTTCTATTAGATTAATTTTATCTGTTGTTTCTTCTTTTGATTTTGAGGTAGAACAAATGGATGTGAAGACAAGATTTCATCATGGGGATCTGGAAGAGGAGATCTACATGAAGCAACCTAAAGGCTTTGTGGTGAAGGGTAAGAAAGAAATGGTATGCAAGTTAAGTCTTTGTATGGGTTAAAACAGTCACCAAGGATGTGGTATCAAAAATTTGATACATTTACACGGGGACTTGGCTTCACCAAAAGCAAAGCTGATCATTGTGTGTATTTTAAATTAATTTATGACCATGTTATTTATTTGGTCTTGTATGTGGATGATATGTTGCTGGTTGGAAATGAAATTATCCAGGATTTGAAGACCCAATTATCCTCCAAATTCGACATGAAAGATCTTGGTGCTGCAAACTATATTTTGGGTATGGAAATTAAAAGAGATCGGGCAAAGAGGAAGCTCTGGTTAAACGAGAGGAAGTATGTCGAGACAATATTGCAGAGGTTAATATGCATGGATAGTAAACAGTGAAGGTTCCTATTCCTGTAGGTGTGAGGTTATCTGTTGAATAGTGTCCCAAGACACAAGAAGAGGAAGAGGACATGTTCCGTGTTCCATATGCAAGTGCAATCAGTAGCCTGATGTATGCCAATGGTCTGTACTAGACCAGACATTGCACATGTAGTGGGAGTATTGAATAGGTTTATGTCAAACACCAGGGAAGGAGCATTGGACAACAGTGAAGCGGGTTTTCAAGGTATTTGCGTGGCACTAGTGATTATGGTTTGTGCTACCAAGGAAGACCAGGATTGGACAGAGTGTTGGATATTCGTGGCTTTGTTGATGCAGACTGGGCTGGAGATCTGGATCAGAGAAGATCTACAAGTGGGTATGTGTTTAACCTATTTGGAGGTGCAGTCAGTTGGATGAGTAAGAAACAATCTGTAGTGGCACTATCAACTACAGAGGTAGAATACATGGCAGCCACTCATGCAAGCAAGGAAGCAGTTTGGTTATAGAGATTGTGTTCAAGTACAGGAAGCAGATGGGGTTAGTACAAGAAGCTATAAGGATATATTGTGACAACCAAAGTGCAATTTTCTTGGAAAAGAACCCTGCATATCATTCAAAGACAAAGCACATTGATGTTCAATATCACTTTTTGAGAGATAGGATAGAAGACAAAAAGGTGTTGTTGGTAAAGGTGGACAATTTGAAGAATACTGCAGATGCATTGACAAAATCTGTGAGCTTTGAGAAGTTCCCTTGGTGTAGACAAACAATGGACATTGTAGGGTTGTATAAATGACTAAGCTCTCTTGTGGCCCCCTGTGGAAAGAAAACAACAAGTGGGAGAATTTTGGGTTGTGTTATATTCTTTCCATGACTAGCCCATGTAGTTAACCGGGGGTTAGAGGGGGGGAAGGTCACAGGGGGTTTAAGGGGTACCCTTAACCCCACTTTATGGGGTCCGGGGCAGCGCCTGAAAAATTTTGATTTTGGACCCTCTGTTAGGTTGGGCGGACCCACCTATGGTTTTGTGCATGATTTTCATACATGTTTTTTGGACGCGATGGTTTTCCGTCCATGGTTTTGGACGTGATGGTTTTTCCATGCATGTTATTGGATGCTTCGGCATGTATAAATATGTATTGTAACATTGAAAGGAACATAATGAAAAATCAAGCTGGTAGTCCCGGTTTTGGGATCCAGGGGAAATCTCTATGTATATGTGTTTTATGTGTTATGCTCTCACATTTTTATTTTATGTGTTTTAGAATTCGTATGCAGGTAATTTTTGTATGGGGTTAAAACCTACATTGCTTCCAAACACTTTTCATTCATCGGGTAGGAGCTGGATTCAGGTCTGAAGTACTTGGGTTTCAGGTTGAAGTTGAATGGTTATTGTATTGTTGAGTGGTCATGGCTATTAGCAAAAATTGAAAGTCGTATCAACATTTGGTAGCAAAAATGGATCTCTCGACCCGGAAGGCTCACCCTGATAAAATCTGTGTTGGAGGCAATTTCAGTATATTGGATGTCCCTGGCTTGGATTCCTAAAGGAATTCTTCACAGAATTCAGTAGATCTGTTGCAGATTTCTTTGGCAGGGCCAAAACTTGGAACGTACCTTTGCATGGGTAATCTGGGAAAAGATCGCAAAAACAAAAAATGGGGTGGGTGGGGGCTGAAGGAATGCCAGGAGTTTGCAAAAACCCTTGTGGCAAATCTAGGATGGCAAATCATAACCTCTGACAGTCTATGGAAGGAGGTAGATTACAACAAATATATTTTCCCCTTATCTATTGTTGATTGGATCTGTAGTCCCTGTCAAAGCACCTTGGGAGCCTCGAGTATTTGAAATCCATCTTTTGGCATTATCAAGGATGGCCTAGCTTGGAAAGTTAGCAATGGGTCGCAGATCAAAATTGGCTCAGATGCTTGGGATAGCAGTGGGAATGCACACATCCTACCTAGAGAAATACGTCAAGCCTTGATGGAGGCAGTTTTCACTCGGCTTGCACACATTGCGGTGGTGGGATTACCATCTTGGCCAAGCCTGCATTGGCTGGCTTTCAAGAATCTAGGAATTGAGGGAAGATAGAGCGGGGTTTGGTTCCAATTTGTGGGGGCTTTGGAGGAAGCCAACATCCGAATTTTAGATAGGGTTGATGACATTATTTGGGCAATGGCCCTAAATGGAAAATATTCCCCAAAAGATGGCTTTGCTACGATCATGGAGGCTCAGGTTTTGGGTGAGGTTTTCTTGTGGTGGCGACATTTCTGGAAATTGAAGGCCCCCCACAAATCTCGCCTTTTCATGTGGTGCGTCCTCTCTAATAAAATTCCCACTGAAGAAAATCTAAGCAAATGCATGTTTTATGGCCCCTCCCATCGTTGCATGTGTAATGTTGCTTCAGAGGATACTAACCACCTCTTCCTACACTATCTGGCCTTGCCTGAAATTTGGACACTCATCACTACCACGCTCTCTATTGATATTCGTTGGGTTGGCTAGAATGTAAACGATGTTTGGCATCATTGGTGTTCGAATGTTGCCACTCAGAAAGTCAGGAACCTGCCCCTCATTTTTTGCTGGGGTATTTGGCTACTTAGAAACCACCGGATCTTTCAAGAGATGCCTATCCATAGGATTGTCTCATGCAATCACATGATGGTTATCTTCAATTTGATTCCTGAGGATCTGGTTCACCATTTTATCATAGTCATTAGCCCGTAGATCACAGATAGAAGTTCGCCTTGGGCCGATTTCGATGACTCGGTGCAACCTAATGGTTGTGGTGAGGGAGAATTCCTTTATTTAAACAATTTTGTGTACTTAAAAATCAAAGTGGGACTTTGGCGAGGGACAAAAAAAATTTCAAAATTAAACATCCTTAGACACCTCCTCCTTTTCGCCAGGGAGCAAAATTGCCACAGGATTCAAATTTTTGAGGACTCTCATCTTGTCATAAATGGGATCAATGGGATCTATCTCTGTCACTTGCACACACTCAGGGATTTGTTGGAGGATCTTTATATTTAAAGTCTCAGTTTGAGTTTTTTGTCTGCTCTCATATATACAGGGAAAGCAATGAAGTCGATGATATTCTTTCCAAAGAAGCCGCACAGCTGATTAGAGGTCACTAATTGATTCATGAGTACATGGATGGGGCTTTCTTCTAGATCTACCATCAGTCGTTCATCGAAGGAGAAGGAAACCATTTGGAATGATCTATGGGATTATTCTTCTTGCTTTTTGCAGATTCTAGTTTTTGAGTTGATCTAGTTTAGACTTATGGCTTCTGTAGCCATCGTTTTTATTGCCTTACAAGGTTGCTTATGTAAATATTTATGCTTATGATTTTTGGACTGTTATTACTAGTTAGTAGTGAAAGTATTTTCATATATGCTCATTTGCAACATGTAATTTTCTTAAATCTTTAATGAAAATTATGCTTTTTTTCTGGGAAATAAATAAATAAAATTTTAAATTGTAAAATTTATAAAATAAAATTTTAAAAAATAAAATTTTAATCAGATTTTTTTAAAACTAAAATTTTAAAAAGAAAGGAGAAAGGGATCAGAGGGGCAATGTGGGCAATGTGGCCATTTGCCTCTCCCACCCACAACACATTACTTAAAATCATTTCTTCAAAATTAAACATGGTTCTCTTGGTGACAACGCAATGTATGAGAGAGACCCATTGCTTATACAATTGCGAGCCTTTTTTTTTTAGAAGCCCTACCTTGCTACTACTCCACCAAATGGCTAATCACTTCGTTCAGCCCTTACTAGTTTCAAGCATAAGAGAGAGATGACTTATAGGTATACTTTAATGGAGTAAGGTCCTTAAGATATTTTGCAATGTTGGAGCTAGCCAATAGAGATTCAATGAATTAGGCAGTGTAATATCTATGATGTCTATAAGACTAAGTGGAATCAGGCTCTTATGCATTAGTGGAGATTGCTTATCCACTTAATGTTTCGTGTTTTATGTTTGTGCATGCTCGACGTCACACCTCTACCTGCATGGCGAACCTAGTAACTATTCACATAGGCAAAGGGATGCTTGGCATTGCACCTCCATTGCAAAGATGATAGGGTAAAATTACCACATGGGTGTTAATTTGGAAATTCAATGACAAATTCCAATCACGGGACTAGATTCATCTTTTTTAGAGGACCAATTTTGACTTTTGAAGCACTTGATTTGATTAAGGGAAAGTGTATTTTTGAATTGAAGCGCACATGTGCACAAAAGGATAGGTTGACCCAAAATAGAAATTGGACCCCCTCGTATGGCTATAAATACAAGTCAAGTGACTCTCGTTTGGACATGATCATCAAGCATTCTTCTTTTCTCTTTCTTTGGTTTGGCTTGCATAGTTCTAAGGTTGGTTTGCAAAAGTTGGCTCTCAAAGGTCCGAAATTGCAGGCTTTGAAGCTCTCACATGTGATTTAGGGTTTTGGTTTTCAATCATAGGGATGTCACAAGAAATTTTGGTTATAACATAGGCACACAGGCTCATCCGTACGGTTAGAAGCTCTTAGCTGCACGCGTAACTCTTCCTCTATGCGGTTGAGATATAGGGTTTGGTTTTGATAGTTGACCGCAGTTGACCATAGTTTCTAATAGTTGATAACAATTAATCGTAGGCTTCTGAATTAGGGTTTTGATTATTATCATTTTTGGGTTCATCTCTTGGATTTTGTTTAGTTGATTTTTTTGGATAGTTTTGTGCATGAAGATAGGGATCATTATACTCTCTCTTTGCTGAAACATTCAATGGAAATATAATAAGAAGAAGAATTTGAAAGGGCTTTCCCCCTTGTGATGTTTTTTCCTAGTCTTTGACCAATCCTGGGGTCTCTATGTGTGAATGTTTTTATTTTATTGTTCCTTTATGTTCTGTTGCATTGTTGATGATATTGTTCTTTCTACATAATTGAAAATGTTTTTGAATAATTTAATAATGTTGTGGGGTGAATTCAATGTCTAAATGATGCAATGAAATTATCTAAAGCAAAGAAAAATATATCCCTAAGGAAAATTAACATGGTATCAGAGGTGGGATGAACAAAATTCATTGATATCACCCCTATAAAGACATCGTTGATGGAAACAAGAGAAGATGGAGGAAACCTAAAAGAATACTAGGGTTTAAAGGAAACCCTACGCGATTTGGTTATTAGGGTTTTATGGATATCATGAGATTAGGGTTTGGAAGAAACCTTGGGATAAGTTAAAGGCTTGAGTTTTGAAAATTTGAAAGCCTAGCATGATCAATGAGGAGTTGTTCTAACACTTATGATAGATTCAGTATAACCCTAGTTGGGCTAGTCTCAACTAGGCCTTGGTTTTCGATGAAGACGATTAGATGTATTAAAGACACCATTGTTACATGGATAATGGACAGTAATGAATATTGAAGGATGATTCAAGAGGGGGTTGATCACCTATTTTTAAAGATAAGTACCTTTTAAATTTATGTTAATTCTTTGTGATACTATATTTGTTTAAATTATTTTTTTCATTGTTGCTCATACTTCCTGCATGGATACTTGAGTATGAGAATACTTCTAACCTACATATGATATGTGATAAGTAGATCCTTCTTAAGGATAATCTAAGGTGAAGGAAAATAAATCTAGCGCAGGTAAAAAAGAGTTGCTGGTACTTGATGAAAAGGTTTCAATGTAGCATCTGGAAATTACAATATGCAAGTGCTACAGCTTCCAATGACAATGAAAAGATACAAGTTGCATAGGTATCTAAATACTTCGAGGAATGTATAGTGTATTGTTTCAATATTATGATTTAGTTGCAAGTTTGGATGGCAAAGTAAGCCCTAAGGTATGATGGGAATATCACCTTCATCAATGAATCGTATATGCATACGAAAGTAAGTTTGATTTATTATACACTTGATATTTGGAAAGTATCTTACATAATGGATTTCTTGATTTTATGAAGCAATATATATACATTATTTTTTATATATGATGACTTGATACTATTAATAATGTTTGTGATAAGCATGATAAACATGATGATAAAAGTATGACAATAATATCTATACTAAGGATCTTCTTGTTGGGTAGGTTTTGGTATGCTTAGTAAATTTGATAATGTGGTCAATATGGATACCCTAACTTGATGGTTGAGTAATGTGATAAAGAAGTGATGTTGTGATTATGATCCTTGAAGTATACACCTGTCATCTATTTGACACTAACCCTTGATGAATGTTTAATGTCATGTTCATATGTGATGATGAAGTAGTTGATGTTGATATGTTATGAATATGATGCATAAGTGTTTGAAAACCTCATATGGTTTGGTTTTATGATTTAACAATTTTGTTGATGCATGATAGCATATGATGGATAGTTTGATATCTTAAATTATGATAGAAGTGGATCCCCATTCAGATGGAGAGACTTTCTATGAGATATCAACACTTATTATAGTTTGTGGAAAATAAATAGAAGACACTTGACTGTTGAAAGTATTATGAACATGAATAACCATCTGACGTCGTTGAACAAGTGTTGGTTCTGGTCTGAGCAGAAAAGGTTTCTCCTAGTTCAAGCCCCAACCGCTAGGAGAAAGGCTCAAAGGTGCAGTTATAAGCCTCTCAACCGCAGGGAAGAAGGCTTATGTATGTGGTTGAGTCTATAAAACTAAAATTTCATGAGACCAGGAGCACTCCAGGAGTATGGCAGACCCACAGACATGGAATAGATGATGAAGAGTTCTATAAGAAGGGAAGTTTTTAAAATCTACATAATGTCTGACTTATAATAGAGAATCTGAATGTCTTGGCCAATCTTGTGTTTGTAAGAGACTAAAATATGCATATCGGTATGTTTTTTACCTTGACTTGATCATTTGAGCTAGTATATGATAGTATTTGGTAACAAATGCAAGGACTTGATAAGATTTGGCTTATTGGATTGACTAAGTATAGATGATAAATATTGACCTAAATAGTTGATGATTCCCTAAAACTTTGACATGATGTTTGATAGTTCATAGATATGTTTTGGATTGATTAAACTCACAATGATAACAAATTAGGGTTTTGATTAGATTTGGTACTTTACAATGAAAATTTACCTTGACATGACATTGCTTTGACTTGTTTGACTTGGTGGGCATATTGACTCTCAGTATTCAGTATTGATTCAATGTTAACATCATTGGCATTGACACATTAGTTGAAGCGTAAACAGTTGTAATTCAATATGTAGTGATTTTTATTGCAGAAATCTGACAATTAATTGATGAAACTTAGATGACTTATCCTTGGTGTATTCATTTTTGTCAAGCGGAATAAATGATTCATATTATGATCATGAGGATGGCTTGATAAAATTTACCTTGATATTGCTTGGTAAATAATTTTTGTTTACATGACAAATAGATAAGGTTGTAACTTGATATTTGAATATGAGCTCTACTTGCTACCTAGACTGAAAAGTTTGACAGTGATATTGGCAGGAACTTCTTAATGGCTTTGATATTAGTTTCTGGTTTGAGATTTAAGGCTTGATGAGTAGACTTGGTTGATTTGATTGCATAGTATCGATTTGTTTGAGGTTGGGCATGTTGGTTTGGTTAGTATTATTTTTATAATAAGAATTGTATGGTTTAAAGCAATCTTCATGAGCCTGGTATGTCTGCATTGTCATATTATTGATGAAATATGTGTCGATCCGAACTTCTACCTCAAATTGGACCAAGGTATTCCTTTGATTTTGGTTTTATATATTGACGATATATTCTTGACAGGTAACGAGCCTATGATGATCAAAGTAAGAGGAAGTTGGTGTCTGAAGTTTGAGATGAAGAATCTTGGCATGATAAAGTTTGGATATCATGAAGATATTGGAAAGATTTTTGGAAAAAAATGAAAATCCTTGGACATCCCGATGGAATTGAATTTCAAGAAGTTATGCAGAGATATTATTGAACCTAACTTGGCAACCGACAGTTGATTGAAGAATTAATGTTCTCGTTGGTATATATATGTTTTTCATAGAATGACAAAGTGAATTCATGATTGATAAAATTCACACACATTAGGTTGTCACTGAGCAAATTTTTGAGACATTTGCATGCAACAATCGACCTTGGTCTGAGATACAGTTTTAGAGATCTACAACTACATGGATGCACTGATGATGACAGAAAAAGCACGTCTTGGTGTCATTTTAGCTTGGGGTCTACCATGACATTTTGATGAGGAGGAAATAGAATTCCATATCTTTAAGCACGGTCGAGGTTGAGTACATTATTGCTACCATGGCTAGTTGAGGGGAAGTTTGGTTGAGGAAGCTCTTTGGAGAGTTGTTTAAGCAGGTTATGGATAAGATAGTGGTACATTGCAGAAATAAAGAGTGGGATCTGATTGGTAGAAATTCTTGTACATTGTTGGGACTGATATATCTTCATATGTTGAGACAGTGTTGTTATATAAGACAAGCTCAGGCTTGTGGTTGCTACCTCCATGAGAGGGAGGATGGATAAGGTATCATTTTCTGACATGTATTTATTCTAATATAATATTTGATTTGATGACCTGCATGAATAGGAAGACAAAGGACTCCTGCAATATGATGTTTAAGAAATTATCGAATATGAGCACGTTGATATGTTTCTAATATATAGAGAGCATGATTGATCGAGGACACTAAGCCATATCTTCCCCCCCTGTTTGAGCTCCCAGGGTGATGAATTGAGATGTAGCGCTCCTGGGGTTGAGGGATCTCTAGACAATAAGGTATTACCCCTATCTATCACCCATAGGGTGGAATATGTTTCTCCCCTATCTTGGTCTAGTAGAGTATACCCCAGTTGGCATCATACCCACAATTTGGGCTTGTTTGACATCTAGCCAACGGGTTGAGAAAAGCTTGGAATCTCACTCAAACTCAATTATTATGCAGGTGTTCTACCACATGACTCTTGAGGACCATTGTTGGGAAGATCAGTGGGAAATAGGATGGATGGCGTAAAGATCGACATATCATAGAAGATGTTTGCTCCCCTATGCGGTGACTCCTATTGCTCAACATAAGGTGAAATATGTTTGCTATGAGATGACTTGGGGTAAGAGTGTCCCATAGGTCCTTCCTCAATGTCATTGGATTTCGGGTTGAGTTGTGCTCCCTAATGTTAAGCTCTCTTGTGTTTGCTGGGTATAAGCATTGGGTTCTGCGCTAGCAGATGATTTCGAGTGGTAATTATGGCTCCCTAGTGAACAGATGGTGGTACCTTAGACTCCCCTCCGATGTAAAATTATTCTTCTTTTAGATTTGAGAGTGTTCATCATATGAGTAGAGATAAGCAAGAAATAAGTAGGGATAAGTAAAGAAGAGTCGAGATGAGCTATGAAGACATTTGATGATGAGATACTTGAGATAGGACATGATTTGATGACAAGATTATGTGATGCAGTTGGGATTTCTCCCTAGCTAAGATGGAGTGTTAATTTGGAAACTCGGTGACAAATTCCAATCAAGCGACTAGAATCCTCTTTCCAAGAGGACCAATTTTGACTTCTGAAGAACTTGATTTGGTCAAGGGAAAGTGTATTTTTTAACTGAATCCACATGTGCACAAAAGGACAGGTCGGCCCTGTTACACAAAAAATTGTCACCATGACTTTCTATAGTTTGTGTGAGTCCATCAACACTCATACATACCTCCTTTGCAAGTCTTAAACCTCAGTTCTTCATGTCAAGCCTTGAAAATGGGAGAAAGACCTTAAAAATATCTTAAATCCTGGTTTCACACTTTCTCCTAGCATTGCCTGCGATGCCGCACCTAATGGTCATGTTTCCTGTGAACCTGACCACTCTGTATATTGATTAATGGGTGCGAACCCCTGTAAAAGTTAAAAAGGCGTGAGTTCATTCTTAAAAGCTCATCTTGGGTCACTTCTAGACACTTCTAAAAGGAATATTACGCTAGCAAGTCCACTCCACCTTGATTCATCCATTCCATAACTAAGGGAGCTAAATCCATGATATGAGGTGCTTATCCCATTGAATGAGGAACTTATCCCTTCAATGGTGGACCTGCAACTTCCTCCATTTGCACTATAAATTCATGCATTGGGCTGGTTGTAAGAGAGGTTGAAAGCTGAGGATTCTTGAGGGTAAATGTTGCTGAAAAATAGGCTTCCTTTTTGAGCTTGTAAGAGGAGAGATCACATGCCTTTCATGTCATTTGGGAAGTGAGTGAGGCTTGTCAAAGTAGAGGAGACTCCTGTTGGACCCTGGAAAGAACTTGTGCAACATCGAGGAAAAGGTTGTAAGGTTCTTTTATTCATAAAGTTAATACAATCAAGTTTGTTTTTCTCAATGAACTGTCTCTAATGGTTTATTTTATGAGCTCCTTGATCTTCATAATGAACATGTTTT
>APFE031550975.1:0-21867 GCA_000404065.3 Pinus taeda
GACACACCATCTTGATGTTTAATCCTACTAGCTTGGATGAGGTTTGAGTCCAAGCTACCCATTTAGAGGCAAGGGGAAAAAACACATTTGAAGAGGGTAGAAACAAGCCCGCCAAGGGGAAAAACAAAGAGAAAACCTCCAAGGGAAAGGGAAAAAAGAATGCATCTGTCAAACAAGAGAGTGAGAAAGTGATCTGTAAACATTGTTCTAAACCAGGCCATGAGGAGAAAAACTGTTGTAAATTACATCCTGAAAAAAGACCTCAATTTAACAAATCCAAAGGGAAATAGAAAACTGTTGCTACTACATCTACTCCACAAGATTTAGGGGATGATTCAGGTGATGAAACAAAAATTACAGCCATGGGTTTGAAAAACTTGAAGGGAAAATAAATTGAAATTCAAGGCAGCACTAGTACCTCAAACTGTCATGTACAAGCTCCTAATGAGGAAGAAAGAATTGAACTATTTCATGTGAGGGTGATTTCAAAACATACTAAGATTGACACACATTTTGATAGTGGGTCACAAGCAAACCTTATATCAGAAGACTTGGTCAAGCATCTTAAACTTGAGACTGTTCCACATTCGAAGCCATATCCACTTGGATGGATTTGCAAGGATGCAAATTTACAAGTTTCAAGAAAGTGCACATTGCGCTTTGCAATTACCGCACATTTTATTGACACAGTTGAACTTGATGTGGTACCTTTTGATATAGCAGGAATTGTTTTGGGAAGTCCTTACTTGTTTGATAGGAAAGCTATCTTTCATCGCCATGAAAGAAAATATCATCTTTTCAAAGATGGAAAGGAGTTCATTGTTAGAGCTCATCGCAAGAAGACAAATATATTGATGGTGAATGCAGGACAGGTAAAAAGGCTGGTCAATTCAAGTAAGAATTTTTTTCTTCTCATGATTAAGCCCAAGGTTGATGTGAATCATGAGTCATTTGACAATTGTGATCCAAAACTTAAATCAGATCTGTATGATGTAGTTGATGTATATCATGAGATGTTTCAGGAGCCAACAAGTTTGCCTCCTAAGAGGGAGATTCAGCATGAAATCCATTTACATCCAGATTGTCCTCTTCCAAACATAGGCATGTACCGCATGTCTATTATGGAGAATGCTAAAATAAAGAAGCAAATCAAGGACTTGTTGGACAAGGGTTTCATAAGGCCAAGTACTTCGCCATGTGGGTCACCGATTGTACTAATTCCAAAGAAAGATGGCACTTGGCATATGTGTGTTGATTTTAGGGCCTTGAACAAGATAACGGTAAAGAATCGTTACCCACTCTCAAGGATAGATGATTTGGTAGACCAGCTGAAAGATGCTCGATATCTCACTAAGTTAGACTTGCGTAGTGGATATCATCAAGTAAGAATTGAAGAAAGTGACATTTGGAAGACAGCGTTTAAAACCAAACAAGGACGCTTTGAATGGCTTGTGATGTCGTTTGGTTTGTGCAATGCACCTGCAACTTTCATGCGGGTAATGGATGATGTCTTGCATCCTTTTCTTGATGATTTCATTATTGTCTATTTAGATGATATCTTAATTTTCAGCAAGTCTAGAGAAGATCATGTCATGCATGTTAGTAAAGTACTTGATGTTTAGAAGAAGAATCAGTTATTTCTTAAAATGTCAAAGTGTGAATTTGGAAAGACTTCTTTGGTTTATTTTGGACACATAGTAGGAGGAGGTGCTTTGAGAATTGATCCTGCTAAGATTGAGGCTATCGTGAAGTGGCCTACTCCCAAATCCATTACAGAGGTAAGAAGTTTTTTGGGTGCAACTCAATATTGGAGGAAGTTCATCTCTAACTTCTCTTCTATAGCAGCTCCTATGCATGTAGTAACAAGTGTGAAGTGTGCTTTCCAATGGGGAGGCAAGCAGCAAAAAGCTTTCGAATCTTTTAAAGAGAAGATTAATTCAGCTCCGGTCCTTGCATTACTGGATTTGAGACAGCCATTTGAGATACAAACCGATGCTAGTGATTATGCCATGGGTGCAGTTCTTCTACAGCATGGTAAACCTATTGCTTTTCATTCTGAAACTTTTAATGGTGCTGTTGTAAATTATCCTACGTATGATAAGGAGTTGTATGCATTGGTACAAAGCATCAAAAAGTGGAAACACTATTTGATGGGCAAAGAAACTGTTATACATACTGACCATCAGCCCTTACAGTACTTGCAATCACAAAGCAAGTTACAACAATCACGACACTTCAGATGGATGGGCTTCTTGCAACAATTCCATTTGGTAATAAGGTACAAGAAAAGTACTCTGAATAAAGTTGCTGATATTATTTCAAGGCCTATTATTGGTGTTGTTACTTTACTTAAGAATGATTCCATTGTACATGATAATTACATAGAACAGTATGCATCTGATGATGACTTTAAAGATGTGTATGCTAACTTGAGTAAAGGGAATCATGTAGAGGAAAATGACTATCACATGCATAACAATTTGCTGTTTCATTTGGGAAGGTTGTGTATACCACAGGGGGAGAGAATAAATGTCATAAGAGAAGCTCATTCTTCTCTTATTGTTGGCCATTTTGGTGTAAGCAAAACAGTTGCACATCTACAGAGGTATTGTTATTGGCCTCGCATGGTAGATTTTGTTTCAAGTTGTTCATTATGTGGTACAAGCAAGCGTAGTAATAGGAAGCTTGGCTTGTATACTTCTTTTCTGGTACCTTCTAGACCATGGGAGAGCATCTCTATGGATTTTGTAGGAGGTTTGCCAAAATCTAGAAAGCAGCATGATTATTTATATGTAGTAGTTGATCGTTTTAGCAAAATGTGTATGCTTATGCCTTGTAAGAAAACTATAACTATTGAACAAACTGCTGAATTATTTTTTCATCATGTATGGATTCACTTTGGTTTGCCTAATTCCATTATTAGTGACAAGGATTCCAGATTTGTGGGGATTTTTTGGTCCAACCTATGGGAGATGATGGACACAAAGTTGAAGAAAAATACTGCTTTCCATCCGCAAACAGATGGACAAACCAAAGTTGTAAACAGAACCATTGTGCACCTCTTGAGAGGATATTGCAGCAAGCATCCCAAGCTTTGGGATGAACATTTGCACTACATACAGCATGCTTACAACCGTGCCAAGCACTCTTCCACAAACACCTCACCGTTTGAAGCTTGTTTTGGTTACTTGCCAAAATCACCTCTTGATTTCATTCTTGAGAAAGATGTCTCCATTGAGGGACATAGTGATATTGACAAAGCTCATTCATTCATTGAAAGAATTCAGCAAATACATCAGCAAATTCAAGAACAGCTTGAGAAGAGTCACGGCAAGTACAAGGAAAGACACGACAAGCATAGAGTCGATCACAAGTTTCAAGAAGGGGATGAGGTATGGCTGTACATTAGTAAGGAAAGGATGCAAGGAGAAGGTAAAAAGCTGAAGCCTATTTGTTATGGTCCATTCAAAATCCTCAAGAAGGTTGGAAATAATGCTTTTCAATTAGATTTGCCTTCCTACATGAAAATGTATTCTGTTTTTAATGTGGAGAACTTACGTTTGTATGAACCTCCTTTGATCGCTGATCATGAAAGCATTGTTCAACTGCCATCTATAGAATATTTCTCGCCAAAATTCTTAGATGAGCTGAAAGAAGATACAATCCTTGACAGAAGGACACGCACTTCAAGGAGGGGCAATGTAGATTATGTTCGGGTTCGTTTCAAAGGCAGCAAACCGAACAAGGTAAAGTGGATGGAGGTGGACAAAGTGAGGGAGTTGTACCCTCACCTCTTTAATAGGTAGTTGAAGGCTTTTAGGGTCCAAAAGCTTCCCAATGGGGAGGCATGATCAGGGGCTCATGTCCCAAGTGTCGTAAAATGCTCAAAAATGAAAGTGCTCAAAACCATCTCAAACCTGAATGACCGGATAGAACTCATCCTCCTAATTCTGGCACCACAAATGGTTCGAAAAACGATCGACGTATGAGAAAGTTATGCCAAAAACAAAATTGCCCATTAACCCTTAATTTATGAACTTTTCAAAAAAAATAAAAAAGAATATTCCATAGAATATTCCTTGGATATTCCAGGGAATATTCCTTGGATATTCTAGGGAATATTCCTTTTGGGCAGCGAATGGCAGGATGCCACATGGCAAGCCTAGAGGCCGCCACGTGGCCCAAGGTGACATCAGCATATGGGTGCAAGTTTTAAAAGTTATGTGGTAGGTCTGTGGTTTGAACCCGCGACCTGCCTGGGACAAACGCAACGTTTTACCACTGTGCGAAAGGATGAGTCACGTTATATGGGCAGCACAAACGTTTTATGAATTTTAAATTTCATTTGGGCAGGGCCCCAAGGGCGCCAGCCCCTAAGGGCTGGCCCCCATGCTATACGACCCAGCCCGGGAACCGTAGGCTTAAGCCTACCCGCCAGCGGAAAACGCCAAGGTTAAAGTTAACGTGGTCACATTTAAAATGAACACAGATTTAACGGTGAGTTAAACCAATAGTTCACCCAAAAAATCGGCTAAAACTCCGAGGCAAACCCAAAACCACCGGGAACGTTCACATGCGTATTAAAGACCGACAGTTAAATCCGGCGGTTAGGTCCAGATTTGGCGGAGGTGGTGAATTTGGCGGACCCGCCATAATTGGCAGAGTTAACTGGACTCCAACTAAAGTTAGTTGGAGTGTTTCTAGGCATAACTGGAGGAAAACTTTAATGGGCCATAACTTTGGCTAGGAAAGTCCGTTTTGAACGAATTTTTATTTTTTATTTTTGGGTCTCTTCGACCTTGTGAAGCCATTGGCACAGATTTTACAACCATCTGAGGTCATTTGCAAAGGTTTTAGCGCCGTGAAAGTTCTAGGAGCCACCAGGCCCAATATTGTGAGAGCTGTATAGGGTTGCAGGTATCCATTGGAGGTGAACCAGTAGTCAATCCTGAAGGATTCAAGTGTTCTGAATCCATTTTTACAGTCTATTCCACATGTAGAGGCTTTTATTCAGCTGTATATTCATTTTGAGCATTTAATTAAAATGAGGACAAGCCCATTTGGGAGCCTTGGACCCAGCAGACGTAGCCTAGGATGGGTGAACTACTTTATCAACTTATTTTGCATCTGTGGTTGATTTATTTTGCAGAACAAATTCGTGTTAGTGTGTTAATTAGTAAAAGGAAATAATTATGCTATACTTAAATGGGTCATGAATAGCTGAAAATTTCATTTGTTTTTTTACTGCAAGACATGGACATCTTTTAAACATGTTTATTACTGAATTGAATACCTTGCAAACCATTTACAAGTAGTTTCAAATTCAGATCACCAACTACTCTTAAAGTGTTGGGTTCCTATAATACTAGTGATTACCCCATTACTATTGTAGTTGTAATCACTAGTATTATAGTGAAGATATGCCAGGTATTTAACCAAATATCATTGTAAATGACATCAAAACATATTCAAATGCTAAGCCAGTGCGACAATGCTTGTGTTCGGTTCATCCTAAAAAAGTTGTTGATATTAAAGCGGAGGTTAAAAAACTTCTACGTGATGGTTACATTTACCCAGTTCCTCTTACTGTTTGGGTCTCGAACATTGTTCCTGTAATGAAAAAACATGTATGGTTCATGTTTGTGTTGATTATCGAGATATCAATCATGCTTGTCCTAAGGACAACTATTCGACTCCATTTATTGTCCAAATTGTTGATGATTATGCTGGAAGCGAAGTTTTTTTGTTTATGGATGGTTTTTCGACTACAACCAAATCAACATCCTCCCATCAGACTAACATAAAACTACATTTATTAGTCCATGGGGCATGTTTTCCTATCGTAAGCTCCCTTCCGGTTTGAAAAATGCTCATGCAACTTTCTAGAGGGCTACAAATTATGCCTTCCATGATATTAAGCACATTGTACAACCCTATTTGGACAATTTACATTCCCATTCAAAACGCCGTGAGGATCATCTAATGCAACTCAAGGCTATTTTCTTACATTTTCGGCATTATAATATTAGGCTAAATCTGCACAAATGCGTGTTTTGTGTCAAATCTGGTAGAATTCTCAGCTTCGTTGCATCAAAGCAAGGAATTTGTATTGATCCACTTAAAATACATGTGATCCTCGATTTTCCTGCCCCTTCTTCACTTGTTCAGTTACAATGCCTCCAAGGGAAGGCTAACTTTCTATGGATATTTTTTCCCAACTATGTTGAATTGACCGAAGGATTTACTCGATTGTTGAAGAAAGGGGTTCCCTTCCATTGGGATGATACCACCCAAAAGGATTTTCATGTTTTGAAAGATGTTCAAGCATCATTTTTGTATCCCCCTAATTATCAACACGATTATTTCTCGTATCATGATGCCACTGTTATTACCATTTTTATGGTATTGGTCCAAGAAGATGACATTTGGGATGAACATCCCATTTATTATTTGAGTCGGAATTTGAACGACACTGAAATAAAACATACTTATGTTGAAAAGATAGCTTTGGCAGTTGTCCAAGCTGTCCAAAGGTTTCGCCACTACATAATGCTTCACAAGGCTATGATAGTTTATGATCACAACCCAATGACATACATTAGGTCACACCAATTGTTGGGGGGGGAAGTAATCTAAATGGAATCCTATTCTCTCAAAATTCAATTTGGAATTCATCAAGTCCAAATCTAAGAAGTCCTTAGTCTTTGTTGAACTAATATGCGACCATCCCTCATCTGACATTGAGTCTACATATGATGATTTTATTCCTCACGAATCATTGTTTCTGATTGATTCATTGATCCTTGGTATGGATATATCATCATCTATCTCCAGACCAAGAATTTCTAGCCTAATACCTCTCGCTCTGATCAACGACGTATTTAATACCAAGCTAAAAATTACATTATAATTGGTGACACCCTTTATTGTCGTGGTATCAATACCATATTTTGAAGGTGCCTTACTCATGAGAAGGTTAAGAAAGCTCTAAACGAATGCCATGCTAGGGCATGTGGTGGACATATGTATGGTTATGCCACCACCCAAAATATTTTGCGTGTTGGTTACTTTTGGCCTACGATGTTTCAGGATTGCATCATTATGGTCCAAAAGTGTCACTCTTGCCAAACCTGTGATCGTAAAACCCATGCTCCACCTACTACTCTACATCCAGTTATTGTCATTGGAACTTTTGCAAAATGGGGCATTAAATTTATGACATGTAACCCTTACTCGCCCCAGGGGCATGGCTACATCATTATGGTAGTATATTATTTTACCAAGTGGGTTGAAGTGATGCCTACATACAATAACACAGGCGAAATAACTGCTTTATTTCTTTTTAATCATGTCATTGCTAGGTTTGGTGTACCACAAGCCATTGTTACATACCATGGCAAACATTTTCGAATTCACATAATGTATGAGCTTATTGCCAAGTTGGGCCTTCAACATGACAACTCAACTCCTTATTACTTACAGGAAAATGGGCCAATAGAACCTATTAACAAAGTTTTGAAAACAATGCTACAATGCATGATCAGGATTCACAAAACGAATTGGCACCTCATCCTTTATGCATCTTTATGGGCATTCGAACCTCTATCCATACTGAAAGTACATTCACACCCTTCCAATTGGTGTATGTTCCAGAGGCAATCCTTCCCATCGAATGCGAGATTCCATCTTTGAAGCTTTCCATCGAAATTCTCCCTGCAACTTCTGCAGAAGAAGAGTGTCTCTTGCATCTAGCACATTTAGATGAAACCTATCATGATGGCCAATGAGGTCCATAATAAATGCATCAAAGCACAATATGAGAAGAGTGTTAAACCTTGTGCATTCTCAAAAGGTGATCTAGTATTTCTGTACAATCAAGAAGCTTATAAGTTAGGGGCTAGGAAGCTTGAGCCGATGTGGCTAGGCCAGTACATAGTTAAACATGTTCTTGCGAAAGGGGCTTACAAGCTCATTATTTTTATGGAATCCCCTTAGCATAGCCCAAAAATGGGTTATACCTCAAAATATTCTTAGATCATATTTGTATAGTGTACATACTATATAAGTGTGTGAGTGTGTTTTCAATGTGTTTCATTTGAAGTTTCCTACTGTCTTTGTTAATCTTGGATTACATTTGATTTGCAGACGTCGATGTCCCTTCAACCATACATTGGTTATGTTGATGGTGCTAGCCATAGTACTTAGAATATTTCCTCCGCAATGTGGGCTATTAATGCTTTGAATGGTGAGTTAGTGAGTTTACAAGGGATTTGTGTCGGTTGCTTTACCAATAACATAGTTGAGTATAGCGCATTGATTGAATTATTGTGACGATATTTCACATGGCATTTGCCATTTGATGGTCATAATTGATTCACGACTCATAGTACTACATCTAAACAATGTTTATTCAATATGAAGTCCAAATATGCTTCACGTGTTTTTGAGGGCTCGCAGCCTAGAAAGACATTTTGATTACATTTAGTATCAATGTATTCCTAAAAGCCTAAATACATTAATTGACGCATTGGAAAATTATGTTTTAGACATAAATTTGTAGCATATGTACAAATTAATTCACATCACACATTGAACAAGAATACACACACACACACATATATATAAACAACGAAGGAATGTAGAGAGAAGAACTTGTAAGTTAGGGTAACACCATGCAATACTCCTTCTTGAAGGAATCACTCCATAATCAATACTTGCTTGCTACAATTACCATACTTTTCATCGTACATCATTACTTTTCTTACATCTCATTACATAATAATCCACCTCCTAAGAACATTCTAGAGAAGGAATTTTCCATTAGGTGCAACCTTCTAGTAAGTATTTTTTACATTTATTCATTTCACACCACTCCTTCGGCCTTGTTTACTAAAAATGTCCTCAACACACAAAGACACATAAACACATATATATTATCATTGTCATTGGGTACCTCCCTAAGTACCCCACAATACCCTCCCTAGGTACATTATAAAATGTGGGTAATGCCATTTATGTGTTAGGTATTCCCAACAGGGAAAAAATTCATAATGTCCTTTATAACCCTTGTTCAAAAAGAAGTTGGATCGTGACATCACTATTCAAATAAAAATTCCTTTGATTAACGAAGAGGACATGTTGACATTAGAACTAGTGGGTATCCATGAGTTGGATGCGAAAAGTATTTATGGAAGGAAACTTTAAGAGTACACTATTAAGTGGAAGGGTCTTTTGAAAGATGAATTTACACAAAGAAATGAGAATTTGTTCATAATTACCTAATTTTGAAGATGTTGGAGGGTAACCCCACCTGAGTAGCCATGGAATAAAAACAATAATAAAGACTCCTTTTTGTTTTCATACTTAAAGATAATAAGGACTCTAGTACAATTAGTTGAAATACTACTCACTCTCTACTTTTTCAAGGAAAACCTTGCAAGGAAACACGCAAGCAATTCCTCGCACTCGTGTATGGTACCCATTGCAAACCATTGGGGTTGATTGTGGTGCTTGACATGACAGACATGTTGAGTGAGGAAACTATCTTTGGAAATGACCCTACAACCTCCCACGTGAAGCTCAAAGTTCAATCTCTCAAGCTAGACCAAAGCTTTATTCTTCATTATCAAAATGACATAATCATAAAGTGCACCCATATTTTCTTCTTGCAACTACACTTCAAAGACCATTCTAGATGTTTAAAGGAATGTTATAATACAAAATCAGGTAATCAAAATGTTTCACTTATATCCAAATGCACACTTCTCATCTTTTAAGCTACGACTCATATTGAGTAAAAATGCATTTTATGGTTATTCCAACAACATTGACATCTATTGTTTGAGTTTCAGCTTTAAGGGAAAGGCTTTTTCAAAAGGAAGGGGTGTTCCACACACAAGAATTTTGTGAGTCATTAGAATATAATTACATGAATTATATTACATGTGAGTTGATGATTTTGTATGTTAAATCATTTTTCAATATATGTAAAAGGTAATTTTACTGCAATAAGAACCTTATCACTATTTTTTGTAATCAAACTTTAAGTTGGAGTCTTTAATCATTTTGGTACAAGAAAAGTTTCCCCTCTCACTGCATAGTATAGTCAATGAATTCATTTATAGAAGTATTCTTCAAGATATTTCATTTTGGTATAAATTAATGTTCCCCCTGGTGGGATCTTCCTAGGGGTGTAATGGTGGTGCCACAAGGCCTAATTGAGTTAATAATATTGTAGGTATGGTGGCTATTTAACATTAGGCAGATTGGGTCCACTATGTTTGTTATAATTAAATAAAGCCTTCTAGGAAGTCACCTTGAATAAATGTAATTTGGCCTCGTTGACGAAGGCCCATTAAGTAGTTCGCTTTTGATTATAATTAGGTTTTTCTTGCTATATATAATTAAGGATGTAGGCATCCATGTGAATCATGCATTGGTTTATATTATATTAGAGGTTATCTCAATGGGACATTGTCCCCTTGAAGAGGAAAGTGAATAAGAGTTGATCCTTCCACAATGAGAATATTAAATGGTGTTTCCCCACCTTATAAGTTTCGATATTGAATAAAGTATTGAACATTTATGAGATGTTTATTGCAATTCGATTTTAAGGTTTAAGGATCATAACAACCCTTCTTATTTATATTGTTTATAATTTCCATCAATGTGATCAACAAATTTATTTGGAGAAGTCTTTCTTCGTCAACTAGATACTCACTACTATATTTGATCTCAATCTTTATTTTTGTTGTCCTTAGAAAAACTAATGTATAAATATATACTAAACATTGGACCAGGGTCCAATGTTTTAAGCCGAGTCAAAAATAACTTTGGAAAGTAGATAAAAGATAATATAATTACCTAACTTAATGTGACTCTAAAGGAAATGTGGAATATATATATATATATATTGTTGGGTCCCTATAATACTAATGATTCCCCCATTACTATTGTCATTGTAGCCCTTATTATTATTTTTGTGCCCCTATTATCCCCATATTGTAATTATTGTGCCCCATAGAAGCCCACTATTGTGATTGTTGCACCCTTATATTACTATTGTTATGTCGACTTTGATTATATTGTGACCCCTTAGACTCCTACATATAGAAAGGAGGTTTTGTCATTTGTATCATCCAAGAATTATTCATTTGTGCAAGGTAAAGGAGGTTTCCCCCTTGAAGATGCTTATTTTGAAGGCGTTGATCTCTCTTTTCTATCTTTTTGTGAGCTGGTTTCATAACATTTGGTATCGGAGCTTTGGATTCTAGGGTTTCACTGCTCCAAACAGGTTATTGTGGAATTTTCGATATAACTTTTTCTCTAAGACGTTTCAAAAGCTAAAAAAAAACTCATTTGAGTAGAAATCGTTCTGAACCTCGGGTCCAAATTTTAGATCTTGTATCACTACATTTTCGGAGATATGATCTGCGGAAGTTAGGATTTTTTACAGACTCCCGAATTACATTCCAAACAAGTAACCTTGGGAAAATTGTCATAAATTTCACTCTGAACATCAGATTGAAATTTCGTAAGCAGCTACAGAAAGAGGATGGGTTTTAGTTTTGTGTATCTTTTTAAGATCTAAAGGTCGAAACAGTGGCATGTGGCATGTCGTACAAGTTTTCTCTACTGGAAAATTATATAGTCTGGTCATCTTGGGAGATTGGGCATAACTCTTTCTTGAAGAATCCAATTTTCATCAGACTGGTGGCATTGGAAAGAGGACTCAAAGGGCTACCACAGGAAGCAATTTCAGACCTTGGAGATCTGCAATTACAGAGCTACAACAGATTCAATATCAAGCTTCTAAAATGCGAAAAAAGATGTGCAATCTTTTTAAAATCTTGCATAAGTTTGGGTTGAAATTTTGGTTTTAAATTCAAAGGGCATAGTAAATCATAATTATCATTAATCGATGCCTTGAAGAAAGAAAATGGAAACACCTAGTAAGCAACCTGAAATCTCTAGCATGACTCATGAAGAACAGGAAGAAATGAAACATGATATATCAAAATTACGAGACCAAGTGCATCAAATTTCACTCTCACAAAAGGTAACAGAAGCTCAGATTGATGGTTTAAAGAAAGGCATGGAAGCTAAGATAAATGGCCTGGAAGCTAAGATGGATGTCATTGAAGCTAAGAAGAATGGCATGGATGCTAATATGGAATATTTGAAGATATATTTGACTAAGTTGCTATAAGAAATGCTTACTAACGGTTAAAGGGTAGTAAACGAAACTCATGATGAGAACAAAAGAAATGTTAATTGGTGAGCACTAGTATTGCAACAATAATGCTGCAACTCCTGGACTACCTACTTTACTCTTATCAACTTGGTAGTTCGTAACAAACTTGGAAGCGTTGGTGCTATATGCACAAGTATTAGTTCTCACTACAGGTTGTCACTTGGTCATCCGGCGCAAGATCACTAGGAGCTCGAGCAAACTTCTATGGATTCCAGAAGAAGCTCTATTTGTGATGAAAGGAAAGAAAGATAGATGCTATTCTAACTGCAGAACGGAGAAAGACTGAAATGTAGAGAAAACCTAGTAAACCCTAATTAACTAACTAATTATACTTTTGCACAAAGCACTATGAAAACCATGAAAGGAATGCCATTACCTATTCAAGGAACTAAACAACATCTAACTATGATATTTCTAGAAGTAAATAAGCAAAAGACATATTTTTGGATTTTTATGTATTTTTATGTGAATTTGACATGCATGTAATTTATTGTGTGTGAGTGTGGCAGCGAATAGGTGGTGTTGAAGGGCGGTTTTGAGGCTTAAGAGGATGTAGGATGGTGTGGATGGGTCCTAGGAGGTCTCAGGTGGCTTTCTGGAGGCTTTTCCCACACTCGGCCTTCAAAATAAAGGCTATAGGAAAATCTACAGGAGGACACAGGAAATCTACAGGAGGCCTACAAGAGGAGGCCAAGAGCAGTTTTCACTGTTTTGAGGGTGTGAGAGTGGGTGAAAAAGGTGGATGAAGGTTGGAATGAGGTGTTAGGGCACCTAGGGTATACCATGAATCACTAGGAGAGAGAAAGATGATTGGGTTTGCTTAAGGAGAGAGGAAGAAGTTCTATGGAAAAGTGTAGGAAACTAGGGCAGAATTGAGGTGACATTTGGGAGACCTATAGGGCATGGATCAGATGGAGGGTGTGATTCTTGATAAGCTGGCCTACTGCTGGAAGAGGTCTGCTGCATAGAAATAGATAGTCAACCAACGAAATCAAGCAACAAGTGAAATGAATGCATTTAGGAAAAACAAAGTTTTGCATAAAAATGGTCTAAACTATGATCTATGAAAGAAAATGCTGAGAAATGTTGTAGGAAAGGAAAGAATGAAAGAAGACTATTGTAAATCAAGAAGTGAGCATGATGAAGAAGATATAAAGCAAAGCAAAGCTGGACTATTAGCCTAATAAAAAGCTGCAAATAGTAGAAGTCCTATGAAGGAGGAAAATCTGTGTTTTGGGGTAGCAAGAGGGTCTTTGCCTCAAATCATGGTCCCAAAGGAAGGAAGAGAGGCCAAGGCACTACTTCTAGCCTTTTGAATCTTTTTTATCATTGTTTAACCTGCTACAGAAAGCACAAATGGAAGAAAACTATTGAATCATGAAAAACAACCTATTCTTAACCATAAAAGAAATACATCTAACGGCAACCTAATCTATAAAATGAAATAAAACAAAAAAATACAAGTAAAGAGGAGCTTTGCTGCTTGGATTGGGCCCTAACCCAAGAGCTTCAGCCCTCATAGGTAACTCAGTGCTAGCTCAAAAAGGATTCCATCTTTATTATCAACAAAATAGCAAGATTACATGAAACTGTCACAAAATAATAAGCTCGAAGTTGGAGCAGAGTTTACATAAGCAAAAATCCAACAAAAATCTAACCCTAGTGAGGCCCTAGGCCCCACTACTTATACAAATGAAGCTACCTACAACTTCCTTAAAATCAAGGAGGCTTGGCTCCCAAAACTCTAGATAATCATCAGTCATCCTCCACTTGCTCAGCTGCCTTCCAGTGCATGATTCGGCTGCTTGTACTCCGAGCTGAATGAAGGGGAATTCGAAGTGAGGAGTAATGGATGAGGGGGATTCCCTCTTATAAATCTTCTCCTTTTTCCACTTCGATTTATTGCTACCATTTGTCCATTGGATCCTTGACTTTGACCTCGAAACTCATCAATAATCTGCATTAAGTACATGTTAGACCACATGGCACAATAACTAACTCAACTCACTCTATAAGCATAAATATAATCAGAAAATCATATAATAAGCTAAGAGAATGGTTGAGTTGACTAGGTTAGGAAGTAAAATGAGCCCATATAATTACCCATTTATGAGGCTCATCATCACCCCCCACTGAAAGTGTTGCTTATCCTCTAAGCAACTTAGTCAATCTCCTCATCTTGTATGGCCCTGGTGGCCTCCCTAGCATCCCAAGCTTCTAATGTGGTCTGCCCTTCTTTGCCATAGAATCCTACTTTCCTGTCTATCTCTTTCCACTACTCCTCCTCTTCTTCTTCTCTTCTTCCTTCCAGCATGCCTAACAACAGTGGGGGACTCAATTTGAGGCCAATCCAGTTGACCTTCAGCCTCTGCGTGGAGTGCTTGTACATTGGAACTCTTTTCAGTGCCTCCTTCAGCCTCATAGGAAAATGATATTCTCTAATCTACAAACTGTGTGGTAAGGTGTTCCATCTCCTCATGCATGCATGCACACAGTCATCCCCAAGTAGCCTTTGCATATCCTCAAAGTGTGTAATGGCTTGTGCCTGATTGGTGAGATATATAGGGGCAATCTAAGGGTCATTAGCAAGCAAGTGGTGTGTGCTGATGAGTGCCATAGGATCTAATGGCTCAACTCTTATCATTAGTGGCTCATTCAGCTCCTTTACAATCAATATTTTTATTTTTGTTGCCCTCAATTCTTCATGGTTCATCCATGAGGCCATGACCATTAACTGCAAGTCCCATAGCTTGGCATTAGGGTCCCACACATTCATGTTGGTGAGGGCCATGTTATGTAGGTAGAATTCTTCCATCTTTGCCTTATCCTCTGATGTGCTTTGGTCACACAGATCCATAAACTGCCTGTAATCTTTGAAAGGAATTGTGCCTCTTTGTGCCAAAGGCTTTATCTGGAATTGTAACAATTGGTCCTTGAGATAGAGGCCATAGGTTTTTTCTGGTGTTCTACATTGCAATGCCTCCATGGATAAGCTGGCCATGCGTGCTAGCTCAGTCTCTTTCTCTTGCAGCTACCTCCTTAACAATTCAGTTTCAGTTTTAAGGTGGCTTCGTGTAATTGTTTCCCTGTCTCTGAGAGCACTCAACTCTCTACCCATTTCTCTGAGTTTGTTTTCCATATGGCCAACATCCTCAACTCCTTTGGATTTGGTTATTTGCATCCACCTATGTGTTCTTATTCTTTCTTTCTCTAATTCAAAGAATAGTGGAATTGCAAATTTTTGTGGGATTACCCTTCCTCCCTCAAATAGATTGTAATAGGAGGCAATACTAGGCTAGGGATCAGGTTCTTGTAGCTTTGTTACTTCCTCCTTTACCTGTGGCTATCCTTCCATCCTTTTCTCAAGCTTTTGGATCTCTTGTAGTTTTGACAGTGTCTCCTGTAGAACTGTTTGAGCCTCCTGTAGGACTGTTTTTGGGTCCTGTAGTACTATCTTTTCCTTCCATGTGGAAGATCTAGGAGTCCCCCTTTCATTTGTGAGAGTTGTCTTGGAAGTGGATTCTTTCCCCTTGGCAGAGGGTGAATCTTCAATTGTAATTGGCATTTTTGAAGAGGGTTGAGGTTTGCCCATTTTGCTTCTTGTGCTCTTTCTAGCCCTGAAATACATGGAGGCCTGTCTTTTCCTCTTTTTCTTTGGCTTGATTGGTGTACTGATGGCAGTGAGGGCAGCTGCTACCTCCCTTTCTAAAGTCTCAAGGGACTCTTCTCCTTGTTTGCCTTTTCTGCCTCTTTTTATGTCTCTTCCTACTCTGTTTCTTCAGCTCTCTCCTTCTCTATCTCAGTTTCTTCCTCCTTCCTTTCTTGTTCTACTAGGTCACCAGTGGCTTCACCTTCTCCCCCTTGTTGTTATTCCTCCTCACTGCTAATATGAGTGACATCATAGGTTAAGGCCTTTATGTCATCCTCAGCTGTCATGTTTCGGAAAGCTTCCCATGTTATAGGGAGTGTAAATGTATGGAGGGCTTCCTCCACTAGGATTTTGATTAACCCATGGTGAGCTAGCTGCTCTATATTTCCTACTTTAACCTTAGTGATAGAGTCAATGAGGGAGTGCAGGAGGAAGTAGGGGATACTGAGCTTCTGAGGTGATGGAGTGTCCATGCCATACCTTAATTCATGGAGGATTCTAAAGTGATAACCATAGACAATATTGTACCTCCCCTCACAGGAAATGTATTTGATTATTTGATAGATAACCTCATCCCAAGGATATGGTATGCTAGCCCTTATAATGCCATTTTTATCCTCTACAGGGGTTTCATTGTTTTGGAAAAAGTTTTTCTTAGCAGCCTGGCCAATTGGTTTCTCATCCTTACTCCAAGGCAGCCCAGGAGGAAGGGTAGTGACCCTACTGATAAATTTAGGGGTTATCTCCATGGAAAGACCTCTAAAGGTGATAATGGCATGCGTTCTTGTCTGAGGGACCAAAGAGAGGGAAAATTCTTGGGCAATCTCCTCATAAAACCCTCATAATTTCTCAAAAAAGTTCATCCAATTTGCTCATGTGAATATGTCCACTACTTGGGGATGTGCATGGAGCCTCATGGAGTTAGTGGGTTCCTTTCTCATAAACCCTCCTGTCATTTATCTATACTCTTTTGGAAAACCAAATATGGAGGTGGAGACAATGAATTTTGAGAAAAACAGAGAACCAGAGGAGACTGTGTTTTTTTAAATAAGCAGAAATTTTTTAATGTATTTTCTCCTCTCCTAGAGACTTATTTCCTCCTCAAATTGAAACCACTTCTTGCATATATTTATATTCAATATGGGGCATGAATGAACCCTACCTCTTCAGACCAAAAATCATGCTAAAACTCGTGTTTTCTCCCTTCAAAACAACTCATTGCCCCTCCTGTAGAATTCCTATAGGTGCTTCTGTAGAACCTGTAGGTGCTTTTGTAGAAAACGTCGAGAGTAGGAATATGGGAGAGATTGATGGAGGATGATGGTTATGAGGCTGTGGGGGCACAAGGAGACTACTGTAGCTGAGTTACGAGGAGAGAATGAAGGAAAAGGTGGTGAGAATCCTCGGGGAGGAGTACTTATTACCCTTTATGGATATTTCCGGTGATGAGGGGTGAGTTGGAAAGGTATACATTGGCCATATTCGAATCATTGGTCCCCACCTACTTGTTCATCACGGCTTCTCCTCGTAATCATCTCCCATCATTGCATCAAAGTTCACACTTCCTCCACTACCTGTCCTTGGCATCTTGTGTTGGAGTTGATTATGCGCACGTGTGGATGACATCTCGGATGAGTGGAGTCAACTAGATGAAGGTGGCCAAGTTAACTGGCCACCTTTCCTTCGTTCAACCTCAACCATATCATTGCTTTTGCATGACTTCTAATTACACAAATGTAAACAGAGGAGCAATTTAGTTATTTACCTGTGATTCGAATGTATTTGTTGTGAGGTGTTGTGGCTCTCTCTTTGTTGCATGCTTTTATTTCTTTCGATGCATGATGTCTACTTGTTGATGTGTGGCTATGTCTTGTGCAAGTTCTTCTCTGGTCGGGTTTGAGCTTCAGGTACCTTCTCAACCTTCATGTGTGCATTCTCCTGTTGTTGGTGCTGGGTTTTGATGGGATCAGCTGCTACAGGAATTCCTATGAGCTCCTGTAGCTTCTTCTCCCCTTCAAACTTCAGCTTCTTCCTGTTCTTGGGGCTTGACGATGATGCCATAGGTATAGATAATAATGGAGAGGTAGTAGGTAGGCTTCAGGTGAAGTGGATGGCACTGCTTCCTCTCTTTTTTTTTGTTTTTTTTCTTTTACTGAAAAACTTTTTTTTTGTGTTTTTCTTGGATAGGAAGAAAAATGATGCTTGGGGTGTGATGCGGGCTTGGAAATGATGGCAAGGAGGTTTGAAGACTATAGGAGGGTTTATAGGTTCTTAATGAAGCTTCCCTGTCCCTCAAATTGCCTTTTGTATCCATTTCTAGCTCTCTGTAATTCCTACAAGAGCCTCCTATAGAAAACACAGTTTTTGAAAAACAATCAGTGGGGTGAAAGAAATGCCAAAAATGATGGAGAAAAGAGTGGAGAAGATGAGATGGGTGCTGGTATGAATGTCAGGGTCCCCTTCGCACCTTCTTTGGCTCCCTGTATTCCTCCTATAAACCTGCAATGCAACAAAAAAATCATTTTCTTTCTCCTTTTTCTCTTTTTTTTCTCTCTTTTTTTTTTTTGAAAACAACTAGGGCGCCTCAGAGAGGTTTTCACCCTGATTGCCTTCTCTGGGCGCCTCCAAGGGAGATTTTCACCTAGGGATCTTATTTTTCTCTTCTTTTTTTGGTCATCACTGGGCCACCTCAGAAAAGGTTTTCAACCCAATGATGGGACTCAAGCCCCTCATGGAGGTTTTCACTTGAGTCCTTATTATTTTTTATTTTTTCTTTTCTTCAGTGAGTGGGTGAAGTGGAAGCTAAGGCATGATCCACTACCATCACTGTTTTATTCATACCTTCAATAAACTCTCGCTTGTAGAAGGGTTTCTTGTAGACTTCCAATCGATGTCCATTTACAAGCATGGGGATTGCTTCATCGTCAATGGTTCTAATCAGAACTAAACCATTATCATTACATTTCTCCACAGTGTAGGGTCCCAGCCATCTTTTTCTCAACTTGCCTTTGAAATCTTTGTATCTTGAATCATAGATTAGTGCCCAATCTCCCTCTTGGAATTGCTTCTCCTTGATATTTTTTTCATGCCATATCTTTCTCTGAAGCTGAACTACCTCTGTATGGAGAATGGCTTGCAATCTGTATTCATCCAATCTATTGAGCTGAAGTAATCTTTCCTGTGCATGGCTGAGGTCTAGGTCCAGTTGAGCTACCATCCTTAATGTATTGAACTCAAATTCTATTGATAGCAAAGCCTTCTTCCCATAGACCAGTTCATAGGGTGTGAACCCTATGGTGGTCTTCCATGTTGTGTTGTAGGCCGAAGTGGCCTCAACTAATCTGTCCACCCAGTCTTTTCTATTGTTCCTCACTACCTTGGTTAGGATCCCTTCCAATGATCTGTTAGTGACCTCCACCTACCCATTGGCTTATGGATGGTAAGGGGTGGAAGTCCTGTGCTTGATTTTATGATGTGTGAGCAAGTCTTCAATCAAATTGGAAGTGAACTGACTGCCTCAAATCTCTTGGATACTCGAACTTGTAGAATATGTTTTCTCTCAAAAATTCAGCTACTTTTTTCTCTGTTGCTGCTTTGATTGCTTTTGTCTCTACCCACTTTGTCAAGTAATCGGTGCACACAATGATGTAATGTTTCTGCTTTGAAGGAGGGTTGATAGGACCCACAAAGTCCATGCCGCACTTCTCAAATGGCTCAAAGGTCACTTGAGGTTGCATGGGCATCTCATCCTTTGGAGTAGGTTTCCCCATCCTCTGACACCAGTCACACTGGCTGGTATATCTCCTCACATCCTGATGAAGAGTGGGTCAGTAGTAGCCTGCTTGCAATATGTTTAAGGCAGTTCTTTTTGCTGCAAAATGACCTCCACAAGGTCCGTCATGATAGTTCAGGAGGATGTCAAAGGCTTCCTCCTCCTTGATACATCTTCTCAAGATCTAATATGGGCCAAGTTTGAAGAGATTGCCCCCAATCTAGGTGAAAGGGGCACTTTTCCTTACTATCTTGCTCTTCTCTTTTGAGGACAGGTGTGGTGGGAACTATGTTGAAACCAAGTAGTTGGTTATATCAACAAACCATGGAAAGAGTACTGAGATAGCAAACAGATGTTCGTCTCGCATTTGGTCATCCACCATTCCTTCTTCACTTGCAGGCAAATTTACTCTAGATAAAAAGTCAGCAACAACATTTTCTTTACCAGGCTTATCAATAATGGTGAAATCAAACTGTTGCAGTAAAAGCAACCATCTAATAATGTGAGCATTTACATATGGTTTGTTCATTAAATATCTAATTGCAGCATGATCAGTGTGCACAAAGGTTTGATAGCCTATGATATAGTGTCTGAATTTGTTTAAGGAATGCACGACAGCTAGGAGTTCCTTCTCGTTCACTGTATAGTTTAACTTTGCCTTTGACAAGTTTGTGCTTATAAAGTATATGGCATAAGGTAAATTTTCATCAATTTGTCCTAAGGCTGCTCCTATTGCTTTTTTCGAGGCATCTACGTGAATGTGGAAAGGTAGGGCCCAGTTTGGGCCTTTGAGAATTGGGGCAATCACTAACATGCTTCAAGGTATCTAGGGCTTCTTGACAATTTTCTGACCATGTGAACTCAACATCCTTGCCTAAGAGGCCAAACAAAGGAGAGGCTAGCTTGCTAAAATCACTAATGAATCTCCTATAATACCCAGCTAAGCCTAGGAAACTTCTGAAAACTCTCACCTTTTGAGGAGGTGGGACCCTTTGGATGATGGCAATTTTGTTGGGGTCTCCTTGCCGAGATATTGCATAACCTAAGACTGTCCCTTCAGTCATCAAAAATTCACATTTTTCCTAACTGAGGGATAGGTTCATATCAATACACTTGTCTATAAATTTCCCTAGGTTAGATAAAGCTTCCTGAAAGTCAGAACCATAAGGAGTAAAGTCATCCATGTATATCTCTACTGCATCATGAACTAATTCAGAAAATATACTCAATACCGCTCTTTGGAAAGTGGCTGGAGCATTGCACAAACCAAAAGGAAGGACCCGGTGATCCGGATTTAAACAGGAACGCAACAAATTACAGAGATAACCATATACACAAAGATGCAGCGGAAATAATACTTCATTTCATTAATGGAAAATACTGAAACATGCTTACAGTCAGAAATGGAAATAAACTAGCTAGGGCGATGGTAGCTTATCTCTGAGAAGAGATGTGATGGCTACATGCCTCTGAACTGTGTTACAATGAGGCTCGAAGGCCTATTTATTGTTGAGAAACAATGAAAAACCCTTCACATTCCAAAACCTAACCCTAGGAGATGAAACGCCAAACTGTGGGCCCCGTTTGGGGGTAAGTTGGTACATCAACTTCCCGGGGTCGTAACTTTAGCATATGATCTCTGTTTGACGCGTACAATAGCTCATTAGAAAGATCTATTCGAGCACTATCATTGTTGGAACGGGCAACATCAGTCCATTGCATGGACCCATGTTGCCCCCGGATTCCCCAAAAAACGTCGTTTAAGGCCTCAAAACGGCTCTGGAAGTTCAGGACCCGAAAAACTGCTAAAAATAGTAAGTTGTGATACAATCAAGGAAACTGAAAATGCTGAGAAAGACAATGGTGCGGGTCCAGGTGGACTTGGTAGGTGGCCACCAATATCCACCTGGATCATTCCTCCCCCCTTAGGAAGCAATGGTCCCCATTGTGTTGAGCTCCTCCATGAGATGAGGAAACTTCTGCTGAACTTGTTCCCTGGTGAACCACTTGCCCTGCTGAAGGAGTTGGCCTGCTTTGACAACTCGGTACAGTTGGATATTCTGTTGGCGGGTGTTCTTGATCTGTGTGTCCATGATCCGATCAGTTGCAGCTTGTTCCATGCAATCTGGATTTAGTTCTGTGGGTTGGAGCTGTTCTGCAATGTCGGATGTGTCTAGTAATGGTGGAAAGTAT
>APFE031550978.1:0-29044 GCA_000404065.3 Pinus taeda
GAAGCCAAGAAGTATTATTCATGGCATTCACAAATGATGATGACTCAGGGCTAGATGGAAATGTACATGAATTGTTAATAAGTGCCATTGAAGAAAATGAGAAATTACAGAATAAAATCATTTCTCTCAGGTAGAAAATGAGGAAATAAAAAGAAGGGAAGATCTCTTGAAAAATAAGCTAAAAGAAAAAGAAGAAGCTTGCAAAGAACGTGAAGCTGAAATAGTATTTTCTGAGGAAGGAATTGGAGCAAGTTCAAAAGGGTTGGAAAAGCTCTCAAATACTTGAAACTATTTTAAATAATCAAAAACCTCAACATGACAAATCTGGAATAGGTTTTAAAGGAAAATCATCAAATACTAAGAATAATGTGAAAAGTTATGCCGACGTACTTTCCAGCAACCCAAAAGAAGAAAGATTGTTTCATCAAATGCTCATCCTAGATCCAAAGAATGAAGAGAGAGTAACTCCAAGGAAGAATGTTGATTCGAATCATGGATGTTACAACAGATACAAAATGGTATTTCATCAAAGGCCCATCTCAAATCCAAAGAATGAAGTGGAAGTAACTCCAAGGACGGATGTTGATTCAAATCATGGCTATTACAACAGGTACAAAACTATCATTTTTGGGCATTGTTTCCATTGTAAAAAATCTGGTCAGCAAGCTAGACATTGCATGGCTCGTAAGAATGACACACCAAAACTAAAGGATCAAATAAACAAACCATAAGGCCCCAAAGGGAAAGGAAAAATCAATACCTACAATTCTTTTGATCCCTTGGCCAAATTTGATTTGATTTGCTCATTATGTAATAATAATGGACACAATGAATAAAATTGCCCACTCAAAAGAGGAAAAGCAAGAACTTAGAATCCCAACATGCATAAATGTGGCCTAGCTCTATGTGCTCAAAATAATGAAAATCATAGGTTTGTGGATAGTGGGTGTTCTAGACACATGACAAGGGACAAAAGGAAGTTTGTCTCATTGAACAAAAGGGAAGGAAATGTATCCTTTGGAAGTGGATTTGCCAAAACTGCTGGAAAAGGAATTGTTACTCTTATTAATGGAAAAAGAAAAGCTCAAAATGTGTTGCTAGTAAATGGGCTCAAACACAACCTCCTGAGTGTTAGCCAAATCTGTGATCAAGGACATAATGTTGTCTTTAGCACCAAAGATTGTGAAATAAGGAACTCTTCCTCAGGGGAAGTTTTGGCGAAAGGGGTTGGAACACAAGACAACATCTATATTCTGAACAACATTCAAGAAGATAAATACTACTTAAGTCAAACAAATGAAATTTGGTTGTGGCACAAGCGACTTGGGCATACAAGCTTTGATAACTTGATCAATATCAACAAGATTAATGTAGTACAAGACATTCCAATGTTATTCAAACCAAATCAAGGAATATGTGTTCCATTTCAACATGGAAAGCAAACCAGAACCAGCCACAAGACCAAGGAGTTTTCTACATCAAAACCTTTGGAGATCATCCATGTTGATTTATGTGGACCAACTAGAACTCCGGCACTCCAATGAGAAAGGTAATTTGCTTTACTTGTTGATGACTATACTAGAATGATGTGGATATATTTTATAAAATATAAATCTAAAGAATTTGAATGTTTTAAGAATCTTAAAGCTCTTGTAGAAAATAAAAAGGACTTAAAGATTAAGTGCCTTAGAATAGATAGAGGGGGAGAATTCACATCAAAAGAATTTAATGAATTCTATAAAATACATGGAATTAAAAGAGAACTCTATCATGCGAGAACACCCAAGAAAAATGGGGTAGTTCAAAGAAGAAACTGAACAGTTCAAGAAATGGCAACAACAATGTAAATAACAGCTGACTTGCAACCAAAAACTTGGAGAGAAGCAGTCAGGACAGTTGTCTATACCTTGAATCGAACTGAATTAAGACCAAATAACGAAAAGAATCCTTATGAATTATGGAAAGGAAGACCTGCTTCAATAAAATACTTCAAGATTTTAGGAAGCAAGTGCTTCATAAAAATCAATGATGGCTCACTAGGAAAGTTTGATTCTCAGGTTGACAAAGGGATATTCCTTGGATATTCTACACAGAGCAAAACGTACAAGTGCTATAATAACTGACTACAGAAAATAGTGGAAAACATTGATGTGAAGATTGATGAAGACCTTCCAAAGAAAGAAATTGAAGAACATGAAGTTGATCCTCTCATTGAAGAAGAAGAAGGAAAAAATCAAGAAATACCTAAGGAAAAAGAACCATCTAAAACTCCTTCAAAGATGAAACTTCTCTAAATATATCACCTGGAAGAGTAGATTATTAGCAATTTAGACAAAGGGATGCAAACCCGAAGAAGGATGACAAATGCACCAAAGAAAAATGATATTGCTCTTCTATCCATGATAGAACGAGAAACATTTACTCAAGCAAGTAAGGATCTTCATTGGGTAAAAGCCATGGAAGAAGAAATGTCTCAAATTGAGAAGAATGAGACATGGGAATTGGTACCTCGTCCAAAGGAAAAAAACATAATAGGAACCAAGTGGGTGTTTAAAAACAAAATGAATGAAGATGGAAAAATCATCAAAAAAAAGGCAAGGCCTGTTTGTAAAGGCTATTCACAAATTGAAGGAATTGACTTTAAATAAGCATTTGCACTAGTAGCTCATGTAGAAGCTATCAGGATGTTCTTGGAATTTGCTTGTTCAAAAGGATTCAAAATCTATCAAATGGACGTAAAACCAGCATTTCTAAATGGGGAACTGAAGGAAGAAGTCTACATGGAATAACCAGAAGGGTTTAATCTAATAGAAGGAAAAGAATTTGTTTGTATGTTGAAAAATGAATTATATGGGTTGAAACAAGCTCCTAGAGCTTGGTACGCAAGATTTGATCACTATATACAAGAACAAGGCTTCAAGAAGGGGGTGACAGGAAGTAATCTCTACATAAAGACAGATGAGGATAAGTTATTAGTCACACTTGTTTATGTTGATGATCTGATTTTTGCTAGTAATAATGATGAGATGAACCATGAGTTTTCTCAAAATATGTCAAAAGAGTTCGAGATGTCAATGATAGGAGAGTTATCTCACTTCCTTGGACTACAAGTATCTCAAACCACGACAAGCATGTTTATATCTCAAGTCAAATATCTTAAAGACATGCTTAAAAGATATGGAATGGAAGACTGTGCACCCATGAGCACACCTGTGACCACAAGTTGCAAATTGAGCAAAAATGATGACTTCCCTCTGACAGATGCAACTCATTACAGGTCAATAATTGGAGCCCTTCTGTACTTAACTGCTACGAGACCCAACATTATGCAAGTAGTAGGAATGGTGGGAAGGTTTCAATTAGCTCCTAAACAATCCCATTCGTTGGTTGTAAAAAAGAATTCTCTGATACTTGAAAGGAACACCGGATTTCAGTCTCTGGTACCCTAAGAGCTCAACTCTTACTTTTATTGCATACACCAATGTTGATTGGGCCAAAAGTGTCGATGATCTTCCTAGGAGACTGTTTAGTATCTTGGCTCAGCAAAAAGCATACATCCATTTCACTATCTACTGCTAAAGCCGAGTATATAGTTGTCACAGATTGTTGTACTCAAATATTATGTATGAAGGAAGCTCTAAAAGATGTCAACATAGGTACAAATCAACCAATTACCATCTATTGTGATAACACAAGTATGATTAACCTTAATAAAAATATAGTGATGCACTCAAAGACCAAACATATACCAATCAAGTATCATTTCCTTCGTGAACAAGTAGCTAAACAAAACATCATCTTGGAATATATCAATACTAAGGAGCAGATAGTTGATATTTTCATAAACCTATTCCACAAGAAGCATTTGAACATCTTCTTCAAACGATGGGGGTTATCTCTTTAGAATCACTTAAGTTGATTCATAAAAGATGTTGTAGGACAGGGGGAGAATTTTGACAGTGGGATCAGTTCAACAGGGGGAGTCCTTGTGCACTCCTTTGCCACTGATGTCAAAGGGGGAGAGAAGAAGAATATTGCCATCAATGACAAAGAGGTAGATTGTTGACCTAGATTGTCATTGATTTCAATATGGAAATATTCTGGAAGAGTAAACAATGATGTGAAGCCAAGCAGAGTGGATCCATGAAGAAATAGGAGCAAGAAGCCAAGGAGGAAAGCCATCAGGGAAGCCATCAGAAGAGGAACACATCAGATGAGTATTGCAAAATATCAAAGCAGAGAATATCAGAAGTTACATGAGCTATCAAGAGAAGCATATCGAAATATTTCATCGGAAAGGTTATCAGAAGCCATCATGAAGCCAAAGCGTAAGAGGAAGAGGTCATTAGAAGCAAAGAGGTCATTAGTTGTTGTGTGCATGCCGAATTCAGTGAAACACAGAGAGGAGGAGAAGAGACAGAGAAATCATAATGGGTCTTTGAATTTGGCTGAAGAATCAGAGTGAAGCTTAGAGAGAATCAGTGATGTATGAATTCGCAAAAGGCAAGCTCAAAGAGAGTTGAGCAGCAGAAAAGTGAAAGGCCGAAACCCTAAAGAAAACCCAAAACCACAGGAAAAACACTAAGAAATGAATCAAAATCAAAGTGAGGAGAGAGATGAAGATTGAACGCACAGGAACTGTTAGATCTTGGAGATCAACAGATGAGATTGTTTGTAATGAGCGGCAAAGATTAAGTCGCGTAGCGTAAAGTCAAAGAAATGAACGACAAAAATTAATTTAAGTGTTAGCAGATGAGGAAATCGGAGGAGCCATCGCATCCATCGATGGTATAAGATCTACAGTCATCGGGCGCTAAATAGCTCAGGCGTTAGTCAAAGAGAAGGGTGGTTTTATAAGTGGAAATGGTTTATAAGGTTTAGCATAAGTAGTAAGTGGTAATAGGAGGGAGTCATCCGATTCCATTAAGCAACTGACACGTCCCACATCAGAGGAGGAGGAAACTGCTTTATCGGGCGGGTAATCCTCGTGCATGTAGCTCACCCGATATCGTTATCAAGCGTTGGATCAAATGCGGTGTTGATCGACAGCGAAGGATCAACGGACGGTTTTTGGGTTGATTGGGTTAAGTCAGGACTGTTAGATCTGGAGAGAAGAGATCTATTGCGCAACAAGCTTCTAATGGATTGTGTTGATCGGACTGAGTGTTGATCGTCGGATCTAATACAAAAGAAATCAATGGTGCAAAACGAGGACCACTATTATAACATGCCCTAATGTTATATCGCATCCACTATGTCGAAAGGGGAATTAGCTATTGGTCATTGGCTGTACTATGGGCACGACTTATAAAGACCTCCAGAATGTTGCGATTTCGATTGTGGGTTTAAAGGAATAACTCTGACTATTCATGAATGTTGTGATTTCCGTAAAGAATAATTCTATTGTTTGAATAATAATAAAGATGGCCTCTCTTCCTAGTTAACATGTCATGTGAGTATTGATGAATTTGAAGAGACAGAGGAAGTTGAAGAGTGAGCATAGAGCAAGCTGAAAGATCAAGCGAGCGTTGAGGAAGCCCAAGCTCAAGCGAGCAAGGAGGAAGCCAAAAGTCAGGCGTATCAGGCATATGAAATAGAGAACAAGGAAATTTTAGTGTTGCTGGTGAACAATAAGAAACAAAGGAAGCCGAAGTTCTAGTAGAAGTGGAAGAAACAGGAGGACAAAAGTAAGTCATAGGTCCAATAGGGTTGGGAGCAGAGAATTACAACCAAATAGATCCAGACAATTTACAACAGAGGGTTGGAGCCCTTGAGGTTGGTGCCTTAGAACTGAAAAGATTAGTGTCCTCGGAGTTGGTGCTCCTAAATTCAAGGTTGGTGCCTTGACAAGACAGAGTTGGTGCTCTGGAGGTTGGAGCCTCACAAAGAGTCCAAGTTGGTGCTTAGCAACTGATTGAAACTATATATATATATATATAGAGAGAGAGAGAGAGATAGATATAGATATAGATATATTGTACTTGATTTATTGCAAATATCACATTAATAAAAGCATCTATTCCTGTTATCTATTTCTCTGTTCCAATATAAATGTTTATTCCCGTTAAAAATAATAATTGAAAATAAATATTGATTCACCCCCCCTCTCAGTATTTCCAACAATTTCTTATTGATTACACAATCATGTTTTAATGCTAATGATTTGTTATGGGTTGCATAAAGATTCATGTTAACTTCTTTTGATGCACAAAATTGTACATTACTTCTTTTCTTTATTTCCTTAAATTCTACTCCGGTAAGAAATACTTCAAGCTTCTGGCTTTGGCTCATTCTATTTATTTCAAGAAGTACCCTATTGTTATAATGTAATGAAGAATAATATTCCTCGCAAATATAATTCCATTGTTTGGGGTGAAAGATTGTTTTTGTTTCCTTCTTTCAATCATGGTTAATAGTAGGGTTATCAATAGTTTTTAGATTCATTTTGGAATCGTATTACAATAGTCCAATTTCTATATTTTCTTTTCATATCACTAGAAAGAAATAATGTGCATGAACTTTATCATAAATGGATACTGCATTTGAATTCCAGAATAAAAGAAATATTGTGCATGAACTTTATCATAAATAGATACAACATTTGAATTCCAAAATAAAAGAAATTCTTGTTAATATCTAGCCTTTCCTCTCTCATAATTATTGGCCAAAGCAAATTAGTGACACACAACACTATATTCTATATTCAGAAATCGTTACTGTAAAATCTAATAATTCTAAGAGTTCCAGTATTTATCTGCATTCTGTAGATATGTTGAGGAAAAACTCCTTAGAAGCTACCACTCCTCCCTTCCAATGAGAATGGCCTTTACAACCAGTTCTCCCCTTGAGCTCTCCCAACTTCCAGACAACAGGTACATTGGAGAGGTTTCTTCTAAGATTTTTCAATGGCATCAACGTCTCACTTGACCCGGCTTGAACTCAAAATTTTGATATGGATTAGAGCCTTCCACTGGTCCTTTCTAGCTTAGTAACTTGGCTCTTTGATAACATATTGCCTCAGCTCGTATCTTTGTTGTTACTTTTGTCTACCAGAAATTTTCTAAAATTCCTCCTCCTGAATTTTCTTTTTTTTTTTAAAATCCTTTGGAGGTAAGGAATAATAGTTTCCTCCAAATACCTGGAAGTTAGGAAATCTTGTGGTCATTCCGTGAGTTTTTCCATTTTAGATAACAAAAGAAATTTTTTTAAATCATAACCATTTATTTTCTCTTTTAAATAAAAAGTCTTTCCAACTTAATTAGGTCCTTAACTAACTTAAATTAGGTCTTTCCAACTTAATTAGGTCCACAACATTATTTCTCTCCATTCTAGAATACGCAGTGGTTCTACCAAGAACTCTTCATCTGGTTCTACTTACATCATCCATCATCTACTTGTTACTAATCTTATAAATTAAATTAACTTAAAGGTAAATAGAGACAAATATTGTTAATGCTTTCTTTACCTACACTTCTTGACAATTAATGATATGCCTCGGGTCATAAATATATATTTTTTAATAGTGACACATGAAAGAAATTATGAATTCGTAGGTGGCCTGGAAGAGCAAGCTGGTAAGCTACTAGCCCTATCCTTTCAATAATATGGAAAGGTCCACAGTAGCGAGGAGATATCTTTGCGCAACAACACCCCCCCCCTCCCACTTTAAGGAACTTTTCCTAGGCTTTACTCTCACATAAACATGATCACCAACACGAAACTCTCTATATCTTCTTTTTTTATCAGCATATGATTTATGCCTATCTTGGGTGGCTTTTAAAATATGTTGTACTTTCTGTACCGCTTCAATTTCTACCATCATTTAGACCTTAGAATTAGTTTATCTTTAAAACTAATCCAATTGGTTGGTGTTCTACACTTCTTCCCATACAACACCTTGAATGGACTCATTTTAAGGGATTCATGATAGTTGTTGTTGCATGCATATTCCACTAAGTGGAGATACTCTTACCATCTAATAGGTTGTTGCATTGCTTACATCCTCAGCATGTCTTCCAAGACTTGGTTTACTCGTCTGGTCTACCCATCAGTCTATGGGTGATATGCGGTGCTAAACTGAATTTGAGTTCCCAAACTAACAAAAAAAAAATTCTAGAAGGCAGAGGTGAATTTAACATCTTTATCATATATCGCCACCTTAGGAAAACCATGCAATCTAAAAATTTCTTTCATAAATATGTCAGTGATTTCCACAGTTTTATAAGTGGATTTGATAAGAATAAACTGGGTTGTCTTACCTAGCTTATCCACCACCACCATGATGGAATCGTTCTTCTTCCTAGATCTAGGTAAGCTTGCTAGGAAATCCAATGTAATTGTATCCCATTTCCATTCAAGAATCGGGAGTGGGTGAAGCAGTCTAGCTGGGTGCTGGTGTTCTGCTTTAACCTACTGACATTCCAAGAATTTGGCTAAGTATTCTACAATATCTCTTCTCATTCTTGGCTAAAACTAACCCTTTTTAATTGCAGAAAACAACTTTTGATAGCCTGGATGTGCCATATATGGACTTTTGTGAAATTCATCTAACATATATTGCTTGATGGCCTTTTGATTCGGCACATAAATTCTTCTTCTGAAAGTCAACAACTGGTCTAGATTTATACCATAGTCACCTTGTTTCCTTAAGTCTAAAATTTGTTTAGCTTGCTACCAAAGGAATTCGAATTCAAGGCCTTTTATAGTTGCTTCCTGGATTTGATTTACAAAGTTTCTTTCTATCTTGCTAAATGATACTTCATATAGGTGATGTAACTTCCTACTCAAATCATCAGCTACGCAATTTTCCTTTCACTTTAGATGTTTGATATCGAAATCGAATTCGCTTAGGAAGGCAATCCATCTTGCTTGTTGAGCATTTAGATTAGGTTGCTTGAAGAAACTCGTCAAGCTACTATGATCTGTCATTAGGATAAATCTTTTCCTTAACAAGTAATGTCGCCACATTTTCAAAGTGTGCATCATTTTTGTAAATACCAGGTCATAAGAAGAATATCTCTGCTCATGATCCTTTAACTTGTGTGATTTGTAAGCTATCACTCTCCCCTCTTGCATTAATACACCACCAACCCCCTCCTAATAAGTATCTGTGCAAACTATAAATTCTTGTTCAGGATCAACTACCTTAAGTACCGGGGCAGTGGTTAACAATTGTTTCAGGAGTTCAAAGTTGTGCTGACATTCAGCTGTCCAACAAAAATTTCTTCCCTTTTTCTACAAGGAGTTGATAGGGTATGTAAGTTTTGAGAATCCCTTTATGACTCTTCGATAATAACCAGCCAGACCCATAAAAGATCTTATATCTATCACAGTTTTTGGTATTGACCAATCCATGATAGTTCTAATTTTTTCAGGATCCACAGTTATACCTTCAGCAAAGATAATGTGCCCCAAATAATGAATCTAGTCCTTATAAAAATAACATTTGTTGTATTTAGTGTATAATTGATTCTCTTGCAAGACTTGTAGCACTATCCAAAGGTGTTATTTGTGTTCCTCCAAACTTCTAGAATAAATCAATATATCGTGAAAAAAAGTTAAAACAAATTTATCCAAATATGGATGAAAAATACCATTCAGTAGACTCATAAATGTTGCTGGAGCATTGGTGAGTATGAATGGTAGCACAATAAACTCATCATTCCCATAACATGTTCTAAATGTTGTTTTACAAATATCTTCATCTTTTATCCTAATCTGATGGTACACGGATTGCAAATCAATTTTAGAAAATATGGTGGCTCCTTTAACATGATCAAACAGATCATCAGTTCTTGGTAAAGGGTACTTATTCTTGACAGTTAACCTGTTAAGTTGTCGGTAATCAATGGATAATCACAATGTACCATATTTTTTCCTTGCGAACAACGCAAGTGCCCCCCAAGGTGACACACTTGGGTTAATATAGCCCTTATCCAACAGCTGTTGCAGTTTCATTTTATGTTCAGTTAACTCGAGTACACTCATTCGGTAAGGGGATTTTAATACTGGGGTAGCCCCTAGTATTAATTCTGTAGTGAAATCAATATCCCTTTTGGGTGGTAAGCCTAGTATCTCTTCAGGAAACACATCTACAAATTCTTTGATAATAGGTATATCCCTTAAAGTAGTAGCTTTGTCCTTGGAGTTTGTATAACTTATCTAGATAACATACACCTGATAACCTTTTCGAATACATTTACTTAAATAATTGGTAGTAATTAGTCACAACTTAACGTGTCTTCTAATTCCCTGAATTTATTGTCTAACACCCTCTTCAGAGAGACAACTAATAGTTTTGTCTTTGCAATTAACCAATGACCAATGTTTCTCTAACCAATCCATTGTCATAAGTACATCATATGATCCTAAATGTAACATGTTTAAATTTACCGTTACTGGTTGTCGAACTATTTCTAATGGCCAATTTTCTACCTTAATTGTTACCCTACGCTTGGCCCCAGTGGCTAGCTACACTAGCGAGGGAGTTTTAAATTTGGTAGAGTTCAAATGACATAACTCAACTATTTTAGGGCTAACATAACTCAGACTTGCTCCTACGTCAATCAGAATGGATACATGATGATTAAGGATTTTACCTTAAAATTCCACCATGGAAGGTTGATATTTGGCTTGATTGTCCTCTAAAGCTACATTTATCTCGGGAATTATTTTGGCCAAATCTCCAATCGTGGAGGCCTCCCAAACATTTTCTACTTGCCCTTCTCTAGTACGATAGGGGTAGTTATTGTAATAATATGGGGGTAGTTATTGTAATAATGCGGTTCCCCACAATCCCATTATTGCAACAGTGGATTTTGTTGTTGGATGCCCTCTGGTTTGTTGGATGCTTCAGTGATTTGAATCTCACCAGGTGGTCTCGGCTTCATTTGATTTTTCCCTGAAACTCCATTTTGTTGTTTTCTAAACATATTCCTGGAACTGAGAGGCTTTGTATTCTTAAAATTAGATGTAATTTTTTTCCTTTTCTAGCTAACCATTCTTTGCTAGCTTCTCATTTCTACTTCATTTCTAGCAGATTATGGCCTTTCATATAGCTTCATCCATGGTTTTTGGACTGTCAAACTCTATTCTTTCCTTCATAAAAGTTGGCAAGATGCTAATAAAGTGTTTCACCTTAACTTTTTCCTCTTGTATATAGGGTACATATCTTAGTAATTGACGTGAATTTAGTCACGAGCTCATCCATGGTTTTATGCCCCACCCTCAGATCGTGGAATTCTTTTTCCTTTTCATCATAAAATCATTCAATTAGATATCTACCTTTGAAATGTTTTTGAATCTGATCCCACGAATATTCTTGTTCATATACTCCCCGTACCATTTTTTACTGCCTCCCACCATAAAGTGGCTTTTCCTTGTAATTGGAAAATTGCCAATCTAGCCTTCAAATTATCTTCGTATTCATAAATCTGAAAGTACATGTTCATGTTTATTAGCCAGGCCTCTGAAACTTCCTCCTTTTCCCCATCAAGTGTAGGTGGTTTAATCTTTTTAAACTCCCCGTATAGCTCAGTTTTTTGTCTTTTATTCCCTTTTCCACCTATGATGTTTTTTGATCCTTCATCCTTATCCATTTGGCTCCCATCCATTCCAAAATTTTCCTCTCTTTATTGATGTTCCTCATTTATGTTTTCATCTTCAAGGGTGGGAGTGGGATGCCATTGATTTTGTTTATCATAAAAACTCTTCGAGATCCTTTCTTGTTCAAGTCTCAATTTCTCATCATCGGCTTGTAAATTTTCCATTTCGATTTGGAATTGTTGCACAGTCTCTAATAATATTGCATCGATATTTCTGCGATGGCCTTCTCCCAATTGTACTCATACTTCTCGATTGGTTCCTGCGTGTGGTTCATACTTCTTGATGTTGTTGATGATATCCCTCCATGCATGTTCCGCTCCCATCTGTGAAGCAAAAATGTTGTGTTATTCTGCATTATCCATTCAGGTCTAGTGTGGAAACATGTGGCTCTCATACCACTTATAAAATGACACGAAAAAAAACTTTTATAATGTGTAAATTACCTTACAATACATAAATTACCAAGAGAGTAAGGTTATATGCATTTATCCTATTAATGAGGTATTGATCATCAAATAAACAAGTAGCTTTTCATTAGTACCTTTTCAAATTGTTATATTTGATGCAAAGGATATTTTTTTCACCTTATCGAGTTGATTTGGCATTAATACCTTAATACATTTACATGTTTATTACGGCGTTTAAGTCTTACCTTCTCACATCATTTAACATGATATGGAGTTTTACGAGTGTGGTTGTGATGTGGCACTCCTCCTTGGTACCTTTAATTAATTACCTTACCTAGTTGTACACAATATCTGGATTATTGGACAGTGCATCACCGCTGCCTCGTACGCGATGATAATCCTCTTGGTGTCTCCATGCTCTGGCAACATTTCTTGGAGCCTGTGCTAAGAGGGATGCTCACCGTTGATCTATCGAAATGGCATCGGATGATTCTACATACATTTGAATATGTTAGGGTAAACGAGACCTATCCCATTTGTTGTCATTTCACTCATTTCCCGCATCGCCTTGCCGAGATACGCTCTACAATTTCTGGTCATTTGGTTTGGTTTCTAATTGTTCCTCCCACACATTCATGTTGCAGGATTGTTGTTGTTCATGGTTCACATGGATGGAAGTGTTTTATTCTCTTGGAAAGAACTAGCCAAACCCTGCTAGGTAAGAAAAATAAAGTAAACATACTACGTTATAGCTCTTGTTATTTCAGTTTCTTCTTTTCAATGTTCAATGAATTGGTTATGTCACTTTGATGCAGAGGTAGCTCCGTTACCATGACTCACACCTGGGTCTAGAGGAGTTGGAGCTTCTACCGCTCGGTTGGCTATGTTCCAGGTTATAATTCTGTATTTTCTCCGAGAAATGATTTGTCTGCAGTTTTATTTCCTTTGGAAGAAGATTCTATCTCATGATTTGTCTGCAGTTGTCTTCGTTTTCTCAAATGCTCTGCCTATCTTAGGGGTTTGTCGTCGATTTGGGCATAAATATTGTTCCATGGCTTGTTAATTATTCTGGTTATCTGTTAGAGTCCTTTCCGTTAAATTTTATTGGTATGTACTTGTTTAATGGCATCCAGACTGTGAAGCTCGACCTTCCATTGTTTGCTTCCATGCTATGGAATTTTGCCTTGCATGAAGCTATTTTTTGTATTTTGTCTACACAAACTAATGGAGTTTCATCAAGAATGAAAATTATTTTTTTGTATTGTTAAACATTTGCATCAATAATTAAGGATTTTTACCTATTTCGTATGTGTAATTTAAAGAGGTTTTCCTAAACTAGGTAACAGAGTTTTCCAGAGTTTTAGTATTAGGTGTTCTTCTTTCTGTTGCTATGACTAGAAGGGACTTGATATAAAAAATTCTCCTTCTTTCTGGCTTAAAATATGCTTCTAACGTTCTCGGATTGTTCCAAACAACGAGCCACGACTCGGCATTGGTACTAACCCACCCTGGGATGGCCGCCCTCTCTAGTCACTAAAACAATTCTTGCTAGCTTAGCTACTACTCTTGTTTATTTAAATGAATGACCTCTACTATTTCTTTGTGCATTATGATTGCATAGTGATTACACATTCTTGTTTTAACACTATTAATTTGTTATGGGTTGCATAAAAATTTATGTTAGCGTGTTGAATATATTTATACATTCAAAATTGTATTTTAAACAACAAAAAATCTTGAAATTATATTACCAAATTTTAATAAATTCTAGTAAAAAACTATTTCATCAATAAATTAAACTACCTTATACATTTCCAACTATTTCATTAAATATTTAACTATTATTACATCCACTTCCACAAATAAATATTTAAAATAAAACTTGTTAGATATGAAATACACTGAATATATAAATATGCGTTTTTTATTTATATATTTCACTAGAGTAGCTTTCTATCTGTGGGTCGAAGGATGCACGCACTATTCTCAGCCTGCCTTCCTTTTGAGACTTTGGAACAGTGAGTCTGCCTCGTCAATATATGTTTTCACGCTTGAATAGTGGAGCAATTAATATGGATAGTTTACTATTATTTTTTAATTTTTAGTATTATTGTATAATAAATTTCTTATATTTATTATTTAGTTAAGATTTTTATTAAGTGTTTATGATATTTTCTTAAAAAATCTATTTTATTAAGTTTTTTTTTTATATTTTTTTTGAATTATTTTTTTTTTTTTTTTTTTTTATTTAAAAAAAATGATTTTTAAATTAATTTTTAAATTGTTAAATAAATTATATATAATAAAATCTAAAAAAATTGAAAAAAAAAATCTTAAATTAATTTTATATATATATATAATATATATATATATATATATATATATATATATAATTGGTTGAGAGCTATGTGGTTTTGAACTGAATTATGAGATATAAAAACTATATTAAAAAATAAAAAATCTAAAAATATATATATTGGCTAAGTGTCATAAATTTGCATAACAAATGTCATGTGGATAGTTGCTTACCATTTTTTCTGTAAAAAAATATTTTAGAAATTTTCCATGTAGATAGCTCATCACCGTTTTTTATGCAAAAATATTTGCAAGATTAGAAATTACAAATTGAAAACAACAATTGAATCTTTTTAATCTTTTTTTGTTTTTTTTTTTGTTTTTTCACTGGCCTATTTCAATTTATTGCCCCTTTTTTATTTTAAAAGAATTTCTAATTACATATATTTTCACTATATATTTAGAATTTCAAAATATATTAGACTTTCTATATTTCTATAATTTTAATAAAATTCATTTATTATTTATGATTTGGAATTAATACAATTTTAAAAAGTGTTATATATATATGTGTGTCTATGCATAGGCTCTTTCATGCTTGAATAGTGGATGGAGCAACTAATATTGATGATTTTTATTTCACTTTTTACTTTTAATATAAAAAGAAAGTAGTATGCATAGTAGATTTGTTTTTGTTATTTTGTTTTGGATTTTTAATAATAATAATAATAGTTTGATATTTGAAAGTTAATGTTTGTTATTTTGCTTTGGATTTTTAATAATAATAATAATAGTTTTCTATTTGAAAGTTTTGAATATATATATATGTTTACTAAAATTTATATAGTTTACTAGATTTGAAGAATGTAAGAAAGTAATGAGAATTCTTTAACATTTTATTTCTATGCTCGAAAAGTAGTGATAGAAAGGTTTCAAGATCAACATAGTTTAGTTATGTTTAGCTAACTTAAAATATCAAGAAGGTTGGTAGTGTGACAAATATTTTAAAAATTACATTGAATGTGGGTATAAAATGGACTATTTAAGAGAAAGTGTTTTTCATATTCTACCATTGTAGTATAACAAAGATGACAAACTTTTTCATCCCATGGCATTTTCGGAATTGATGTGTGGTTTCACTATTAAAGTTCATGAGAATTAATTTTTATCTTAGAAATGTTCATTTTCTTCTTAACGTTAAGAAAGACAAATAGATATTTTTTATTTTCGAGATTGGGGTTAATTACCTCCTTATAATATCTTCGTTTCCTTTATCCCTCTAACTTTGTTATTAATATATATTTTTAAATGTTATGTGTTAATGTAAACACAAGATTATACATCTCCCTCGTAAGATTGCAAAAGTGTTTTTTCACATAAAAATAATAACTTATTTTAAACATTACGACTTAATCAAACATTATATTTGAGGTATTCCACCCATTAATTTGTGAGATAAGGAATCTTCCTTATGCAACATTTTCACAATAGGATATATGACTATATCCATTTTATGCAATTTTTACAATAATTTTAATGCTTTTTAAATTTGAGTTTGTAAGTTTTCACAGCTCGAACTTCTAACATAATTTATTTATTTATTTTCCAAAAATTCAAGCAAAAATATAAGATATTCTTCCATCTACATGATGTTATTATCTCAATAAATGAAGATATCATTACAACCACCCAAAAAATTACAATTAAAACCAACTTTCAAAGAATTACAAATTAAAATTCAACTTTCAAAGCGATAAAAATTTTAATATTAGTTTAAAGAATAAAGTTTAAAGTTATCCTGTAGGTGGTACATCAGTTAGTGATGAAGTGTATTGTTGAGGCACTTTTTGTGTAAAAACCACCATCTAAAATCTTGATCTATGTGTGTCTATGGTAAGGGTCATGGTCACCTAGTGGTTATAGTGATTGCAATCACAATCATCCTTATGTCACATGAGTACAAGCTCGACTTAATTTCTGATTCCTCTAATTATCAAAAGGAATTATTTTCGGAGAATATTTTGATCTCACCCTCTAGCCCTAGGAGAAAAAAGGGGGTACCTGGTGGGCTCCAGTATTGTAGCAATAATGCTGCAACTCCTGGGACTCCCTTCTTTACTTTTATCAACCCGGTAGTTCGTAACAAACTTGGAAGCGACGGTGTTGTATGCATGGATTTGGAACCCTATCCTTCGTTTGGCAACACTGCATGCACAAGTTTTTTTTGGTTTCAGCTATCGAGAATGTGTTCACGTCCAAGAGGATCCTTTTTACATGTTCCGAGTGTTGATTTCGACTGTCCTTGCCTCTAGAGTATGTGTTCCAGAGGGATCAACTGCTACAGGATTCCTGTAGGATGTCTTGTAGCTGCTTCTCCTCCTAGGATGCAGACTAAATGAGCAGGGCCATATTGCAGATGAGGACCAGATGTGTTGATGAAGAACCTAGATGGAGCTTGGACAGGTAGAGTGTACGAGACTTTGTTGCTAGACTTGTCACTTAAAAAAAAAAAATTGTTGTCATTGTGAGGAAAACAGGGTTTCTTGTATGACTGTGCAAGAACACATAACCAAGTGGGTGACAGAGGTGTCAAGAGATGGAACAGGGTGCCATACGGTGATGGGTTGAATAGAGGGGTGGCTGCAAGCCTAACAAACTGATCCTAATCATCATATTCGCTTTCAAAACTGAATTTGGCTCATCCAAAGGTTCTACAGGATGTTTCCTATAGAAATACAGAACTTCCTATAGGAAGCCCAGAACTTCCTATAGAAAGCCTAGAATCTTGACCTGACTGCGATCAAATCCTAGGAAAGGCAAGTGGCCATGGAGGGAGTGTCTGTAGGGATGTCCTGGAGCCTGGTACGGACCCCTATCCTCGTTTTGCATGACCCTCCTTACCTGCAATGTATTCCCTGCAACCTACAATTATTTCACAGAGATTAGGCCTGTTTTTTCTTTTCTTTTTTTTTCTTTCTCTCTCTTTTTTTTTTTTGTTGAGAGAGAGAGACAACTAAGGCACCTCCATGAGGTTTTCACCCTTGCTATCTACCCTGGGCACCTCGAAGAGGTTTTCACCCAAGGATCTTGTTATCCCATTTATTTATTTTCCTAGAGACAGTTGGGGTGCCTCCATGAGGTTTTCACCCTCACTGTCTGCCCTAGGCGCCTCAAAGAGGTTTTCACCCAAGGATCTTTTTATTTCCTTTTTTTTTTTTTTTTTTTTTTTTTTTTTTTTTTGATGATGATCAAAGTGTGGGTGGAATAGAGGCAGGGCCCTGCTCCACTACCAGCACTGATTTATCCAAAGTTTCAATGAACTCCTGCCTCAAAAGGAGTTTCCTATAAATCCTCAATCGATGCCCATTGACGAGCATGGGATTGCTTCCTCATCAATGGTCCTGATAAGGATTGAACCATTGTCATTGCATTTCTCCACTGTATATGGTCCAAACCATCTTGTCCTCAGCTTCCCTTTGAAATCCTTGTATCTTGAGTCATATAGCAATGCCCAATCTCCTAGCTGGAATTGCTTTTCATTAAGGTGTTGGTCATGCCATATCTTCCTCTAGAGTTGGACTACTTCTGAGTGGAGGAGGGACTGCATCCTCTGTTCATCTAATCCATTCAGTTGCATTAATCTTTCACGTTGAGCATGGCTGATATCTAAGTCCAGCTGAGCTGCCACCCTCAATGTGCTGTACTCAAACTCTATGGACAACAAAGCTTTTTTCCCGTAGACCATCTCATAAGGTGTGAAACCTATTGTAGTTTTCCAAGTGGTGTTGTAGGCCTAGGTGGCCTCAACCAGGCGATCTGCCCAATCCTTTCTACTGCTGGTCACCACCTTAGTCAAAATATCTTCCAATGCTCTATTAGTGACTTCCACCTGCCCATTTTCTTGTGGATGATACGGGGTGGAAGTTCTGTGCTTGATCTTGTGATGAGTGAGTAGGTCTTCAGTCAAGGTAGAGGTGAACTAACTTCCTTGATCGGTGACTAACTCTCTTGGGTAGCCAAACTTGTAGAAGATATTTTTCCTTAGTGTTATTCCAGGAAGATCTAAATAGAGGTAAGCTCTCTCCCTCCATGTCTTAACATTCTGCCTCTTTTTCAACTATTGTTGACTATTCTTGCTCCTGGAAATCAGTGGGCGCTCTGCAACTGTGGCCTTGGCCCACGACTTCCTTCCTCTGTTAGAAAAACGCGACTCGGGTAAGTGAGCCTTCCCTAACCCTTGGCTCTATCTTCGATTTTCTTGTTTCACAACTCCGTCTCTTGGTTGCTGACGACTTCATTTTGTTGGTCGTGACAAGAAATGGAGCTGGGCTCATTGTTGGTTGGTCGTGTGCCCTGACCCCTACACAAGTATCGGGTAGGGTCGCACCTTATTGTTCCTCTGTCGATTTGTTTGAAGGGTTATGCTTCTTGCTTGGTCTATTTTCGAGGGCAGTGGGTTCGGCCTCCCTAGTTTGTAGCCTGTAATTTATGCCTCTAGGCTGTTGTTGTATATGCACTGTATTTATGTTTTGAGGAGACTGTGCTCACGTTGGTCCCGTTGGAAACTCGAAGTTTTGTTTGGCACTATTGTAAAAGATCTCTATTCTGTAACTTAGCGGTATTTTTGGGCAGTTGTATCTTGGACTATAGTTATTCGATATTCATATATATACACAATGATTTCTTTTTTATTAGGCAACCTCAAAATTGGCCTTTCAGCGATCTTCTTCTTCAATATCTGGAAGCTTTTCTCTGCAGCTTCAGTCCAATGGAAATGTTGACTTACCTTCTTGATGGTATCCAACATGGGTGTGCAAATTCCACTAAAATTCATAGAAACTTTCGATAGAAACTTTCCAACCCGTGAAAACTCCAAACTTCGAACAAACTCTTAGGGGATGGCCAGCTGATTATAGCTACAAATTTTTCTAGGTCCATTTGCAGCTCATTTTCTAGAATCACAAAACCTAAATAAACTAACTCCTTCTGAATGAAATAACATTTTTAAAAATTTATTAGCAACTTATTCTACTGTAACTTCTCCAAAACATATCTAACGTGTCGAAAATGTTCTTCGTTGGCTTTGCTGAAAATTAGTTTATCGTCAAGATATACAATCATGAATTTCCCAATGAACTCCTTAAACATCTCATTCATTAGGCGCATGAAGGTGTTAGGGGCATTACTCAATCCAAATGGCATCACCAACCATTCATATAGACCTTCTTTGGTTTTGAAAGATGTTTTCCATTCGTCCCCTTCTCTTATTCTAATCTGGTGGTATCCTCTCTTTAGATCTATCTTAAAAATATGTGTTGCTCCACTCAAGCAATCCATCATGTCATCCATTCGTGGCAATGGAAACCTGTACCTGATAGTAATTTTATTTACTGCTCTTGAATCTGTACAAATCTACCACTTGCCTCCTTTCTTGGGAGCTAAAATTGTCGAAACTACATAAGGACTTAAACTTTCTCGTATCAATCCTTTGTCCAACAATTCCTGTACCTACTTCTTGATTTCTTTGTTGTCCTTAGGACTCATCCAGTAAGCAACTTTGTTTGGTAAACTAGCTCCGGGGATGAAATCTATGTGATGACTAATACTTTGCTTTGGTGGTAATTTAGCCAGTAAATCATCCACCACAATGTCGCTGAATTCCTGCAACAAATCCTGGATTTCTTCAGGTAAGCCAGAAATTTCAGTGTGCAACAACATTTCTCTCGTTCTCCTTACAATGGCATACTTTATCTCATTATCTTCAATCTGCTTTAAAAATTATTTTCCTCCCATCAGCAGCTCTTTTGTCCCACTAGTTTCTGTTGTTTCTTCTTCCTTGATGGGTACTAGGGTATGCTTAATCCCATCCTTAACAAACTTGTAACAATTTTTTTTCCGTCATGAACAATTTTTCGGTCATACTGCCATGGTCTACCTAGCATAATATGACACACGTCCATGGGCGTGATGTCACAAATCACCTTGTCCCTATACTTGCCAATATGGAACTCCACCTCACACTGCTCATAAACTAGTATTTGATGTCCTTTTTTGTAACCAAGACACCATGTAGGGAGTTGGGTTATTCAACCTTTTCAAACCCAATTTCTCCTACATCTCTATTGCAACCAGATTATCAGTGCTTCCACTGTCTATGATCAGTTTGCAGAATTTTCCATGTGACTTGCACACAATTCGGAATAATGCCTTTCTCTAGGTTTCTTCAATTGTCTCCTTTGTTGGTTTCAATAGTACCTTATTTAAGACTAAGGCCTCTCTTGTCTCTGGTACATTGTCTACCTCTTGGGGTGGTGTGTCTACTTCCTCTGTTTTGAGCAACATATGATCCTCTTTGTCTAGTCTATTCACCTTCTATACACTCAAAGGACCTGTGCCCCCACTTGTGGCACTTGTAACACTGGTAGGCAACCCCTTTGCCTCTGCCATTACCCCTTCCTCTCTGGGATGGCCTTCGTCCCCTAGTGCTACCTTCCTTTTCTGTAAGACTTCCTTCTTCACTGTTGTTGGTAGTCCTTCCTCTACCAAAGGATTGTCCTTTTCCCTCTACCAGATCCACATCCTCTTCTGGAATTCTACTTCCTTGCGATCTTTTCATCTGCCTATAAGGCACTCTGGTATCCTTCCTCTATGGTTTTTGGAGAAAGAATACTTATCTCGTCTAATATCTCTAGCCTTAGGCCATTCACAAACCTTTTTGTCTTTTCTGTGGTGTCTTCTATGTAAATTTCTCTTAGATTCACCCAATAAAATTCTTTGGTATATTATTTCACTGTCATTCCTCTCTGTTTCAAATTCTACACCTACCGATACAGATCAATGTGGTAATCTTTGGGCAAAAACTTACCCTTCATTTTGGCGACCATTTGGGCGCACTTTATAATGGGTAACTTATTTAATATTATCCCCTCTACTTGGACACTATCCCACCATAAGGCCGCATGTCCTTTCAAATTAGTGGCAATGAATTTAACTTTTCTATCTTCACTGATTTCCTCACATTCAAAGTATTTGTCTAACTCACCAATCCAATCCAACAGCACTTATGTGGACAAATTTCCATCATAGTTTGAAATCTCGGGCTTTTGTTTACTACTAGCCAATAAAACTGACCTTAATAATCTGATTTCAAGTCCTTCCTCATCTGATCCATCTGTCATAACTCCAGCTTCTTCCTCACTGCCATCTCCTACGTCCAGATCTCTTCTTCTTCCTACTTCCACTATTGCCAAGTGGGCATTCAGGATCCTAATCTCTTCCCTCAATCCTTCATCTACTACTCTTCCAATATCTCCTCCCCGACCTCTTCTTCCGACTTCCATTATTAGAAGATAAAAACAAATTAATCCAACTTGCTTTGATACCAAAAATTGATGGGACCTTACCCTGATTACCTACAACATATCATTTATTTGGATTTTGTGGATGATTTGTTTCGATGTGTGGTTTTAAGGCACGGTACTGTGATTTGATTGATTTGAGGACAAGTGTCCTGGTCTTGGGGCTCGCTCCTCTCGCCTCTTATTGTACCCAAGAAACCTTAGCTCGCCTCATTCCACTATTGCTCCAATCTTCTATTGCACAGGTCCAAACACATCACTGTGCACATCAGTGTTTGCACTCTATGTCCCCTGTTCTTGATCCTGTTCTGAAGTTTTAGGACCCATGGTCTAAGTCATGGGTTTCTGTTTATTTGGCTCTCATTATGGTCTTGGTTCCTTCTTGTTCTCTAGTTTCGATTATGCTACTAGTTATCAAATGTCCACCTCTTTATTTAACTGTAAATTTGGTTTTTTTTTTGTAGGTCATGGTTGTGGGGTAGCTCGACTCTTAGTGTTATTCCAAGAGGATCTAAATAGAGATAAGCTCTCTCCCTCCATGTTTTAACATTCTACCTCATTTTCGACTATCATTGATTGTTCTTGCTCCTGGTGAGCAATGGACACTCTGCGACTATGGCCTTGGCCCGTGGCTTCCTTCCTCCATTAACAAAACTCGCTCTGGTAAGTGAGCCCTCCCTAACCCTTGGCCCTTTCTTCAGTTTTCTTGTTTCATGACTCTGTCTCTTGATTGCTAATGGCTTTGTTTTGGTGGTCATGACACGAATGGAGCTAGGCTCACTGTTGGTTGGTCGTGTGCCCTAACACCTACCTAAGTATCGGGTAGGTTCGCACCTTGTTGTTTCTCTGTCAATCTATTTGAAGGGTTATGCTTCTTGCTTGGTCTATTTTCAAGGGTAGTGGCTTTGGACTCCCTTGTTCGTAGCTTGTAATTTATGTCTCCAAGTTGTTGTTGTAATTGCAACTCTATTTATGTTTTTAGGAGACTGTGCTCATGTTGGTCCCATGCGAAACTCGAACTTTTGTTTGGCACTATTGTACAGGACCTCTATTCTGTAACTTAGCCGTATTTTTGGGCAGCTGTATCTTGGACTGTAGGTATTCGATATCGATATATATTTACACTGATTTCCTTTTGATAATTAAATAATAAAGGGAAAGGTTATGAGTTCTATTAGTACCTGTAGGGATTTGTATATTCTGTTGACAACGATTTACTTGATTCTTTTGCAAGCTCACTCCGTTGTTTTGCTGAACCTGTCCGCTTACTTTTTTTGCTCCTGAGTTATCTATCCATTCTCTCTCTTCATTATAAAATGGATAAATGATATTTGTTAAGTTAGGAAGAAAATACTTAGGCTGCAATATATGGATTCATACTTTCTTGTTTTTCTTCAAAAGGATTTCATGCTTGTTTCTATTTAGTACTATTATCTTTTTTTGCTCCTGAGTTAGCTATCCATTCTCTCTCTTCATTATAAAATGGATAAATGATCTTTGTTAAGTTAGGAAGAAAATACTTAGGCTGCAATATATGGATTTAGACTTTCTTGTTTTTCTTCAGAATGATTTCATGCTTGTTTCTATTTAGTACTATTATGATTATTACAGTGGTTGTTTCCTCCTTTTTTGGTATAGATCACTCTACAGTTACTAAACTGTGAGTAGTTACATTTATTTATTCTTTGATAAATGTTCTTTCCTAACTATATTAAAAAAGTAACTTTTAAACAAAAATAAAAAGAACGTAAACAAAAACAAATAGTGAGCTGAGACATAAGGTCCTAAACGCCATCACTAGAAATTTAAATAAAAACAAAAAACTAACTGAAACTCATTCTGTTTGCAAAGACAAACACTCCGACCATGACCTCCCTTAGCTCTTGCATCATATTTGTAAATTAAAATATACTACATGAATAGGAGGTAATATCCTTATTGTAATAAATGGCTCCTTAAAAAAGATATGTCAAATGAAAAGCATACAGGGCAAGAAAGATATTTCCAAAAGCTCTGCTGGCCTGAATGAAAGGTCCAAAGAAACCATGGAAATCTACAACAATAAGCATCATATGTTCTTGCAACTTCGATAGGGTGAGTGATTAGATTGGCAGTACCCCGTTTCAACGGTGATTTCCACATGGTAAAATTTATGGCTAATTTTAGTCTAAACATGCCATAAACATCAACACTCGTAATACTACAATGCATCAATGGAGACAGAGACAAAGATTGTTGACTTCAAAGTTAGAATATTAACTATGAACTTATTAGGCATAGCATACCCGACATTGTATAATTTAGCACTAAATATATGTAAAAGCATTTTAAAAACCAAAATACCATAATAAGTTAAATAGGTTAATAAGACATTTCAATGACTTATTAAGTTTATAGATTTTCTAGTTAATTTATGAATATTTTTTTTCCACGTAAAAGACAATTATATATATTATTTTTTGTGTTTTAGAAAAATAGGAGTTATTTCAATTTTTTCAAAAAGACTAAAATTGCATAAGATTGCTTTGAATATGCTTTGTTTTTAAGTATATTTATTGTTCAACTAGCATTGTGTTGAAGATACTTATAGCTTTTTGGTAAATTTTTTGAAATATTGTATTAATATAAAGATATGTTAAAAGTGAGAACTAGCTCATGAGTATCTAGATTAGAAAAAAATTCACACAATTATATAAAAGCATTTTACAACTCATTTGATTCTTTTCACATTAAAACTAATTCTACCTAAAATCAACATAAAAAATTATAAAAACTAAACTTAAACTCTTAAAATTAATTCCACCTAAAATCAACATAAAAACTATAAAAAAACTAAAACTAAACTAAAATACTTTGCTTTTATAAGAAAAACATAATGCCATTCCCCTCTTATCTAGGAAACTGGAAAAACCTAAACTTCCAATATTTGATGATGTATTTGAAGTAGAATATAAGCATGATGTCATTCCCTATTTTCTAGGAAACTAAAAAATCTAAGTGTTTCCCGATGAATATAATTACAAGAATGTAAAAGGTAAAATCATTATTTTTCATAAATCTCAAATTTAATTAATTGGTTGAAGATTGTAAATTTTATACAAAATCATTCTAGTATGCATTAAAATTAAAATCATTGATAATAAGTATATATGATAATATTGAGAGTTTCATCATTCTCGCACATCCCTTTTAAGTACAACCATTCCAGATGCCTCTTAATACACGGACTGCAATGCCAAAGAATGGAAGAACATGCCACAAAGTTTATCGATGTATCATTTCATCAGTTTTGGGGACATTTTCCAAATACGTATTAGGTCATAGTTAGCTTGATTGTCATACCTTTTTACCCACAAAATTCATGAACACTAAGCAAAACGAGGCCTCGTTATGGTTAGGAGGGAACGTTATCCATCAAGATGAAATAGTTAATGGGAAACCAAAGTGTGTTGTAAACATATAGTGTTACCATTTAGATCGATCATGTTGTTATGATTTGAGAAATTGCTGTTGTGTATAGACTAGTCAATTGCATAATTTAGAAATTGAATTCTAGTGGGCAAACTCAATGGGAAACCAAAGTGTGTTGTAAACCTATAGTGTTATTATTTAGATTGATCATGTTGTTATCCCTTGAGAAATTGCTGTTGCGTATAGACTAGTCAATTGCATAATTTAGAAATTGAATTTTAGTGGGCAAACTCAATGGGAAACCAAAGTGTGTTGTAAACCTATAGTGTTACTATTTAGATTGATCATGTTGTTATGCTTTGAGAAATTGTTGTTGTGTATAGACTAGTCAATTGCATAATTTAGAAATTGAATTCTAGTGGGCAAACAAGTGATCGTGGGATAAATATGTACATTCTTTTCTATATTTGTAATATAATTGTTGAGGCGGGTTGCCTATATTTGTAACATAATTGTTGAAGAGTAAGACTAGCCAATTGTATAATCTAGAAATTGAATTCAAGTGGGCAAACAAGTGATTGTGGGATAAATATGCACATTGTTGCCTATATTTGTAATATAATTGTTGAGGGGTTGTTCCCTATATTTGTAACATAATTGTTGAGGGGTCTTAATAGATAGAGAAAGGTTTTTTTGTATTCTAGCGTTTGTCTTTAAAAAATGGCTCTTGCAAAAGAGTTTTGCATCAAATTGTTGCAATTTGAAAGTGTTTTTTTTCTCAATAATCATGAACAACAAGAGGAACATCCTCCAAGGCTTGAAAGTCGCCATATCAACATCCAACCAATAGTTCTATATACCAACAAGAGCCCAAGCTTGAAGATCATGCTTATTCCTATAAAAATAGATATTTGTGCCTTTGAAATAAAAAATGGAGAAGAGACTACACCTTCATCTATTAGGGATCTAAGAAAATGGTTGAGATGATTACTACAACAAATATGTTTATTCTACTTTAGATCAAGTCTTTTATTATTTTTCTCTCTAGCCTTTTTGCTTATCTAACTCAAATTAAGAAGCTCAAACTGCCCAAGAAAATAACAAATCAAGCTCTAACAATAATCATAATATTTCTAGGAGAGGAGTAAGTTGTCTTTTTGTCATATACTACTAATGCCTTACCACGTTTACTTTGCAACATATGGTGCAATTGCTAGTTATGAACACTCAAAAATGATGTTTTATTTAGGTGAAGCCTATGGGCCAAATACCATGGACCAAATTATTATTAATACCATGCAAAAAAACATTATTAATCATAATATTAATGTTAATAAAAATAAAGATTGCACATGGTATTAACCCATGGTATTGAGAATCAATGGTATTGACTCATGGTATTCACGTGGAATTTAGTTTTTTTAAGGGGGAATTAAACAAGCATGGTTCCATCTTTACTGTGGATCTACTAATCGCCCAGAGGGATCAAATATCCTCATATGATAACTAGCTTAGAGTGAAAAAATATTTGACCCCTCTTAGCAAATAGAAATTAAAAATAGATCTATACTGATTATCAACATCACTCTTAAAACATAGTATGCATAAAATAGTTAATATTTATTAGAATGTGGTGGTTCATCATGAGTGTGATTCGTCATATTCCAAAGTTTAATAGTTTATCATATTCAAAAATTTAATAATTATTTTTATTTAAACCATATTTTAAAATAATAAAATAATACACCTTTTTATTTATGAAACACTTTTCTAAATTCCTTCTTCTCCATCCCTGTCACTGTTATCACCGGGCAAACCTATTTTTGTAAGTAAATTGAATTGAGTTTAAGGTAGGGTTTTACCCATTTCAAAAGCCTCATTTTCCGTTAATATGACCATCACTCACGTGCGAGGCTCGATTTAGGTTGCGTGCAACTGGGTTTGCAGGCAATGATGGAATCTTGCGAGAGCGGCCGTATGACCGCTTATTTAATTTGGATGAACTGAGGCGTTGGGATCCAATTGTGATAACAGATGATGAAGATGAAATAAGTGAAGAAGAGCGAGCGATTCATCCACGGTTTCTTGAAGCTGAGACAGATGAGGAAGATGATGAATTAATTGAAATGATGTTGCAATATATGTGTGATCGTGTTGAAATAGATGAAGCTACCCATGAAGAAGAAGCAGAGAAGCCTTCCATTGCATAGAAGGTTTGCATTTTGTTGAGGAAGATGGCGATGAAAATGGCTATGGAAATCGTACTCTGCCTCGTTTACCATGTTCCCACGTGTTTCACTTTGACTGTATTTCAAATTGGTTTCGCATATCTTTCACATGTCCCCTTTGCAGAACAGAACTTCCGCCGGCCTAGCTACACCCGGTGGTAACCAGGCGTCATTGTTTCATGACATTTTATGAGATTATGGATTTACTAGTTTTACCTACAAAAACTACATGTCTTTTATGGTAGGAAGGATTTACTAGTTCTGCAACATAATTTTTCATTAGAAAAATTCAATTATATATGCATTTCTATGTTTGATTCATCATTATCATTGATAAAATTTAGTTATAACCGTAGCCTCTTAGTTATATAAGGGTGAAAAGGAATATTCCAGTAAAAGGAATAGGAATAGTTATTCTACAACTTCGAATCATTTTTGTGTTTTCTATTTGAAGAGGGTACGGATATAACTAAATAAACAGAAATTTCATTAATGATAATGATTAATCAAACCTAGAATGCATAGATAATTGAAAGTTTTTATTCAAAAATTATGGTGCAGAACCAGTAAATCCATCTTGCGTATGTAAAACTAGTAAATCCATAACCAGGCCTGATTACCAACTGTAGCTATGGCGGCCGAAGTTCAATTCGACAAAGGGGACAGGTGAGCGATCTGTACAACCATTTTGAAATGCAGTAAACGATGCAGAGAGTGATTTCAATCGCCATTTTCATTGTCATTTTCCTCGACAAAATGCAAACCTTCTATGCAATAACTTCATCTATTTCAACACTATCACACATATATTCCAACATCATTTCAATTAATTTATCATCTTCCTCATCTATCTCCTCTTCCAGAATCCGTGGATGAATCGCTCTTACTTCTTCACTTATTTCATGTTCATCATCTGTTATTGTTGGGTATTTTTACTTCTGTTTGGGATGGGATGGGAAAATACCAAAACCCCAAAATATAAAACACAGAGGCAATCCTCTGTTTCCTTGGCTCCAAGATCTTTTACACAGAGAAGTCTTTTTAAAAATAATTACACAGGACACAGAGTATTTCACCACCATAAAATGATTTGTATTCATTAAACAAAAACACTTACATATTCATCCTTTTTCACTCAGAGGGATTCACCAAAACATTTACACAAAAGTTACTCTGCCTCCTATGAAATTTTACACCACTGTGTGTAAATATTTCATTTACATTCACTGCTGTGTGAAAACAAAACTTACAGGGAGTTACAGGTTAACCTTTTCACCTCCGTGAAACAATACATGGTTTTCAACAAAACTATCCACTGGTTTCATTTACTTCTCCTCCTGCACTGTTGTGCATTCCTTTTTACTTCTTACATTACCAAGACAAAATTACTCTGCTGCATAAAACCTTTTACATTTCAAGTCCAAAAAAAACTTTATGCACTTCTGTGCGTTTCCTTCATTTCTTACATTTCAAAATTTTTACCCTGCTGAGTTTCATATCATATCAAAAAGGGCTCTGTCTTTTTTGGAGTTCCTCTGTTCTTCGTTCGCTGCTGCAAACACACATACAACTTCCCCGTATGCAAACTCACACAACACATTACCCTTTTTTTTACAATGCCCGTGGGTGTTTTTTTTCATAACAAACATGGGGTCAACGCTATATTAAAACATATATCAAAAAGAAATAAAAATAAACTTATGAAATTCCTCGCCCATACTCCTTTTTAACTTCGCCGTAA